>CM076577.1:408022980-408126075 GCA_034641835.2 Pinus albicaulis
TCCTATCAAAATATTACTCGAGGAGGCCATCGAGAAACAAAGGAACACGATGATGGGTAAATTTTCCCAGATCCTTCAGCGGTTTCCCACCGTCAACACATCTACATCCAACAACCAGTCTGGATGCACCTCTCCCTTCAAGGTACAAGTAAACTTTGACATTCCTATATTTGAAGACCAGATAGATGTAGATGTCGTAGATAGATGGTTGATTTTTTTGGAAGGGTGTTTCTCGGTCCATGATTTCTCTGACCAATAAAATATTACTTTTGCACTCCTCAAAGCTACCCCTATGTCAAAGACTGGCGGGAAACCTAATGTGAGAAAAATGATGAGAGGGAACCTTCTCTGTTTTCAAATGAACCCACTTGGAATTCATTCTGAGATGATATACAGGAATAATATTACCCCATGGGGAGCTATGGGGAAAATTACCATGCAATGGACCATGATGCGGCACCAAATGGATCAAGATTTTTCCATCAAAATTCAGGAGGAAATGGAGTTCCTCGACATTACCTCGCTTGGCACAACATATCAATATGTCACCAAGATCGAGCAGAAATTTAAGTAGAATAAGTGAGACTTTGGATTCGTAAATTTGAAGCCAAGGAAAGACGCCCTTGAACCACTGAACAAGGGGAAAATTCAAAGTAGGGTGACTCAAAACGACACCACCAAGCCAAATAAGGACATAGGGAAGTGAATTGTGAATTCATAACGATCACTCTGCCACGCGAAGCAAGTGTCGGACCAAACAATCGCTAGTGACCAAATTTAAGGCATATGGAATCGAATGCATGTTCGATTATGATTCGGGGGGAGCTGGACAAGGGGAATGACAAAGGGAATCAAATCATAGATGCAGAGCCTATTATTCATCAGTAATTTTCACCTATTTTAGATGATTAGATACTTTGTCACAGAATCCTAGAAATAGAATTCAAGAATCATGTGAGTTCTAGAAATCCCCTCAAAGAGAAATTTTGTCATTATCTCACTTCCTTGTCAAAGCACAGCCAATATATCATCCAGATAAAACCCCATCCTGAACTAATGTCCCTCACTCTCTTTGTATTTTCCACCCTTGCCTATAAACCTCTGTCTCAATTTTCCTAAACCCTCTATCTTTACACTTGTTTCTCCAAGTAAACAAATCTCCCTCACCTTCTCACCAAGTACCTCAAGCAATGATAGTGTCATATATTTTCTAGAAGGCCTTCTGAAGTAAAAAAAAAGTTGTCTAAGTTGTCTAGGATGATGGTGCATAATAGAGTGTCAAATCCATGTCTCCTCATCCAAAAACCCATATCCAATGGTTTCAGTCAAAAAAATTATTCCAAAGCATTACAATGAGTCAAATATCTCCACCTAGGTTATGCACTATCATGGTTCTAATTTCACTATTTCCACAGTTATTCAAAGGAGAAATCAAGAGGAACAAAGGTAAGGCTTATCATTTTCCAAAGAACATTGGGGCCTTCAAAAGAATCCTCTTGATCTAGTAGTAAGCCTGCATAAGAACAATATACCATATCCAAGAATTTATGGAGGAATGCTTGGTAATTGGTCAAACAGCAGAACAGAGGCATGGAAGGAGACTTAAAGAGCTAATGAAGGAATCTACAATTGATAAATAGGTACAACAAGCTGAAGGCTACAGGAAAATCATGATCTCATGATAAAATGATATGAACCACTGCCCATCAAAAGGTTTGTGACGATTCCAAAAAGACAGTGGCACATAAGTAACATTGCTCATTAAAACAAAGAGAGAATTGGGAGTATGTTTGGCCTCAATCATAAAATTTTGTAAAGGGACAGTTTCCCTTCGCCCAAATTCCTGCAAAAAGACCAAAAAATCTATCAGATAAGCCATAAGGTGAGGAAAAGAGTAAGAACAACATCAAGAAAAACACTCACAACCTCATGAATAAAGTAGTAGGTGTGTTTTTGTTAAAAACAAATACATGAATGATTTGACCAAGTAGTAGAGCAAATTATTAAGTTACAAAACTCAAAGAACTCCTCAACCCTCCAAATAAATCAATGGAGACTTTGTTGAGCATAAGTAATCAATTAAAAAGGATGTTTTCTTTGAAGACTTAGAGGGCAGCCTTGCTTGTTTTCCTAACTATTCCTAAAGGTCTATAAATTTTGAGAATGAACAAAATGGACATGATAAGTGGCAACGAGAACCTCCTTCATCATAGCAGAGGGTTTCAAATGAATTTCTAAATTGTCTTCTAAGATTGGGAAAAATGACACCAGCTTCACCTGATCAAAGGGAAAATTCAGAGGTCTAAAGATTTCCAAGGAAGGGGATATTGAGACACTGTGTGACATTTCACTAAAGGAGACAAAAAATCACTTCAAAGGTCTCATTTCTCACAAGCAACAATCAAGGGCATATTCGAAATATCTAAAGGAGGCGAACATGCTTTCTAAATTACCCTAACAAATGATCATGATAAGCAAAGGATCATCATTGATAAAATCAACTGTCAAAGATAAAAAAGAGATAGTGGTAAAATAGGCTTTAGAAGACATTTAAAGACAACTCCAAAAGGACTTTGGAAAAAGAAAAAAATTGCAAAAGGAACCTTAGAGAAGTGGGTTTTAAGTTTAAATTATTTCAAAAAGGGTATAAAACACCACAAATCAACATTTTCCCCTTCTTTTGCTCATTTGAAAGACACAGTGAGGGTTTTCAGCTCCTCTGTCGGAGTCCCCAGGCAAAAATTTCAGTGTGTTGCGCTCCTGTAGAAGTGTGCTGCACCCCTGTAGCCTCCTCCAGTGAAATTTTCTACTACGTGTTGTGTGCCTTTAGGGTTGTGCTATGCTCCTGTAGTTTTTCCCGACGTGCAAAAGGAGTACCCGAACATGTGCAGGATCAACTTGAGGTGTTGCGCTCCTACCGCTGTTTTCAAACATTTGCTCAAGCCACCTAGAGGTGTTGCGCTCCTGCCATAGGCGTGCAAGCCCTACACAACTTTATGTTCAAAGGTGCCCGAGCCACCGCCTAGTGTTGCGCTCCTGCCACTGCCTCCACACCTCCGCCTGACACTGCGTGTAGGCATGCCCACCTAGGGCGTTGCGCTCCTACCATGGGCATGCAGTGATGAACGAGACTTCGTTCAGGCCTACCCAGAATGTTGCACTCCTGCCACAAAAATGCAGCACCACCTAAAAAAGAATTCAGAGGTACCCAATTTTCCCAAGAAGCTCAGTGAAGACTTTTATTGCTGTAAAGGACATTTCAAAGAGGTATTTTCACTATTTCACCTCTTCATGGTTTTATGAAAGGATAAAGGCACTAGGTAGGTTCAAAATTTGTGTCGAAGAAAGCATAGAAAAAACTTGAAAAGGATACTTAACCTACTCTTTGCTAGTCTCCTAACCTTGTCAAAAACTCAACAGCTCCTTAAAACCTCTTTACATATTATTTCACAAGCAAGAATCATTTATATTTAAAGATTTTGAGGAAAGGGTAGAGAAAAACACCATTTCTGAAGAAGAAAGTGTTGACCTAAATGAAGATACAAGACCAAGAAAACAACAGAAGAAGGGAGGGATGCCAAATAGGTTTGAACCTATAAGCATTGCAGAACTGACAACCTCCCCTTATATTATTTCCTGTTTCCAAGAGTTAGGGTGATATGAGTTCTGTAACAAAGTGCAAGAGATCAAAAGTCACCCTCAGTTGACCAAGTTATTTGCCTTAAAACTTCATAGGCATAAAGTACATCTAGCAGGGGTAAGATTTGAGTTAACCACCAGGGCCATCTCTGAGGCCACTGGGATACCTGGCATAGGAGAAAGGTGATTTAAATAGAAGCATCTTGACTTAAGCCATTATCATCCATTCTTAAAACCTAGTTTTCAAGCTGACTGTAAAACCATTTTCCCTTTTTCTCATCTATTGGACAGATATGCCCTCCTCATGAATATTATCATGAAATAATTCACCTATGAGGGTAGGTTCTCCAAATTCTATTCCTATCATATTAGAATCCTCATGCATTTCAGCAGAACCAAGCTACTGCACATGCCTTACTACCTTCGCAAAAGTATTGAGAAAATGTCCTCCATCATGAAAAAAAGGCCTCCATCTCAACAAATGTCAAGCCTCTTTCACCATTCCCTCATCAAAGTAATTGTCTCATACTAGCTAGAACAACAAGGCATTCCCTGGGAGGTTTTTATTGCCCATGATTATTTCACAACTCCACAACCCATACCTCTGCAAAGTATGCCATCATCATCTCAAAATCCTCCTCACTCGCCTCCATCACCCTCCAATAACCTTGGTTCATATTCTTCACATAAATTATTCTCTCAAACAAACCCTCCTCATTTTCCTTCCCCTAAAAAATCTGATCATGAAGAAAATAGTGATGGCCTTGAATAAAATAGTGGGGGCCTTGAAAAAAGCTGTGATGATCATGAATAAAATAGTGAGGAAGAAGATGATGAAGAAAAGGGAGAGGATGATGAAGATGAGGGAGAAGATGATGAAGATAAGGGAGAGGATGATGAATATGAGGGAGAGGATGATGAATATTAGGGAGAAAATGATGAAGATGAGGGAGAGGATGATGAAGATGAGGGAGAAAATGATGAAGAAAAAGAGGAAAGTGAAGAAAAGAGAGATGACCAAGGAGAAAATAGAGGTAAAAACTATGACATAGATGATAGCAAAGAAGTAAAAACAATGGGTCCCATGGTGAAAAGGATGACTCTAAAGACACACAATCAGAGGTAGCTTTTCAAAAAGAAGATAGTAAGCAAGAAAACAGAGGTCAAACCATTGATTCCCATGATGAGATAAAAAGTCAAAACATTGGGTCTGAAAGTGAAGAAAATGACAGTGAGTGTACAAATGTTGATAGTGGAGAGGAGACATATGAAAGCAATGAAGAAAGCAAGAATGGCAGTGACAAGAATGTCACAGGTAGAAAAGAGACAGGGTTTAAAGTTTTTTCAATAGGCAAGGAAATGATGACAAAGGGCCAAGTAATGAAGCCAATAAATAGGGCAGTGAAGAATAAATCAGTCAAAGGAACTCATTTAATGAAGAAGGGAGTGATTCTCACAATGATGAGAATACCAATGAAGGTGCCCAAAGTAGTGACCTTAAAAAAAGTACTAAGAGTGATATAAAGAATGATATTAACAATGAAGATAGTGGACCAAAAGATCAAAAGGAGGGCAGTCATGAAAGCAAAGAAATGACCAACATAGGCGCCTCTAATAGTGCAAAAAAATAGCATGGTAGTCTTGAAGGTCTTGGCAGCAAGGAAATCTTGAAAGAGGTTGATGATGCTTATCAAAAGGACAACCAAGAGCAAGGCACGAAGGACACTCACACAGAAATCATCCGTGAATAAGAAAACAGTCTCAAGGTCATTAGTGACCAAACTTTGCAAGTGAAACTTATGGCACCTTTCACCATCACTTATCGAAAATGAAGGAGGCATGTGTTTGCTACCTCCAAAAGGCAAGCGGCCATGCACTCCTCCTCAAAACCACTGAAGGAAAAAGGTAAACAACCATTGAAGGGCAAAGTAAAAAAACCATTGAAGGACAAAGGAAAACAACAATTGAAGAAGGAAGAATAAAATCATGAGGAAGAAAGTGAATTTGAACTCATTCACATAGATAGTGATGAGGAAAATGAAACAAGGATAGTCAATTCTCTTTTACAAGATCGGAATGCACAGATTAAAGACTTGGAGGCTGAGCTAGAAAGATCAAAGGATCTCATTCATTTCCTCCAAATGAATAACAAACAAATGAGTGGCCAGTTGGCCATCTATGAAGAAAGGGAGCTAAAATATAGGAAATAAGCTCAAAGTTCAAAAGTGTAGTTGGAGGAATACATGGGCACCTATGAGGAAGATGATGAGGAAGAGGGGCAAGCTAGAAAGAGACCTAAGACCATGGGTCTTAGGAGAGCATTAACAAAGAAAAGAGAGGAAGAATCAGCCCAAGCACAAAAATTTCCCCTCACTGAAATCCTTGCCATAGGAATTTAGCATAACAGGGAAGCATGGCTTGAGATATCCAATCTACATCTAGAGGCCAAACTAGGTAAGGCCAACAAAGACTTGAGCTTGCAAAGGAGGATGACTGAGCATTATAAACAGAGAAATCACTTTGTAAGACAAAAGCTCAAAACTGCACAAAATGAGGGCCCGAAACCAAATGATGAAGAAGAACAAGCTAGGCTTGGTATTTTCGCCCAAGTTTCTCTACAGGCCTCTAAGGACCCTTGAGGCACCTACATACCAAATTTGGGGAGAATTGAACAAGTTTTTGTTTTTTGCAAAATTTAAAGCCTAAGAACGCAACACCCCCGGTGTTGCACTTTTTCCTAGGGGATATTCAGAGGGCGAAGCTTACATTTTTGGATTCCCCATCATGAGAGGAATATGCTCACCAAATTTCAGCTCAATTGGAGTTGTTTTGGTCCCCCAAAAGGGTCAAAAACACTCAAGTTTTCACCTTTCTGCCCTCTTTTTTGAGCAGGTGTTGTGCTCCTCGAAGCTTTGGATTTTTCCAATTTTTGGAAAACTATTAGAGATCATATTGAGAAATAAAAGGTGTATTTGGAAATTATACATCCACATCTTTCCAACGGGCCATCACGGAGCCTTTTTGGACTTTGGGAAGGCCTCCAAAACTCTGTTTCAAAAAGACCTTTTTTGGTGCTGCGCTCCTGGAAAATTTTCAATTTTTGAGACAATATGTTGCATTCCTGTGTGTAACTAATAAAATGTGCATTAGGAAAGTTTCCTCATGTATGTTAGAGCCTAAAAGTCAATATTTTTGCTATTTTAGTCCAGAAAAGATATTTTGGAAGATATTTTGTGCCTTGGACCTTATAGGGCCTCAAGGACAAGTTAGGATATTTGTTTTTGGCCAATAGGCTTCTAGATGCTCTAGTGAGCTCTCTTCCTTCTTGATTGTTAAATAAGCCATGAGGATTCATTTTAAACAGTTGGGACTTGATGTGTTATAGAGAAATACATGGTTTATGAGCTTGGAGAAGATATTTGGTTTTATGAAGTGAATGAATGGCTTGTGTGCCTTGATGTTGGAGAAGCTTGCTTGCAGGATTCCATAGCTTTGTGAATGGTGATGTTTTCTAAATTTTTAGTATTTTCTTGTCCTCATTTTGTTTCAGTATGCTTGTTTACTATAGATTAGAAAAATATAGGTTGAGATATGCTCATGGAAGCACCTCAAACCTCCTGTTTTCTATAGTCTTGATGTTTTCTTCTTTTAGTTCATATTAAGGAATTCTTGACTGCTCCTTAGGCCCACTAAAACTTGTTCTTTGTTTCATGATGATTAGTATGTTAGCTTATAAATATGATTTATGGTTTACCCTGCTTATTTAAATTTTTTGAAAACTTATTGTGAAGCTTTTCTATGGAATACTGATTGATTAGGTTAAGACAAAGAGGCCTGGTTTCGATCTTGCCCTTTTCCCATGTTTACCAAGTTGTTTCAGAGTTCTCGATAGTTTGGTATATGTTTTTTATGATTTCCCTCTCCATATATTGAATTTTTTTTTTATCTTATGTGTTTTCTCAAAAAGCTGAAGGTGGATTTCTAAAGTTAGGAGTTCTAATGCTTCTATGTACCATTGGATTGTTCATCTTGTATGTTTATTAGTTTGAGTATTGTTCATAGAGATTAATGGTTTTCCCTACCTCATGAGTTATTTATTCAAATTATGGATGCATAAGACCTCTTAGTCTTTTCACAAACTTAATTTTCGTTACACCATCATACATCACTTTAAGGATCAACTCACCTTGCTAAATCGGCCCTGCAATACACTTTGCTTCATCATTTAGACACCCTTGACTTCATCTGACCCCATAGCCCTATTGATTTGATATTATCCCATTCCACCTATCCTACTTAATCATCTTACCCCAACCCAAAACAAAAAACAAACCTACACTTAACAACTAGCCTAAAATCATTCATCCAAAGAAAAAAAGCGCACATCCTTCGCACAATAGAGAGAGCCCTCTCTGAGTCCAGGAAGGCTAGGTCCTAGGACTCCAAAGACTGGTCTGATGTTACCCTATCATTTGGTTAGCCAATATTCCAAATCATGGGACACTAACATAATGGAGATCACGGTGGGACCTTCTGAGTATATAATTTCCTGAAAACTTCTTAAGGCTCTTTAGACCCTCAAGTTTGATTGATAGTATCTGGTGGTTCATTCGCCACCTCATCGCCACACTAACATAATGGCGATCACAGTGGGACTTTGAGTATATATTTTCTTGAATAACTCTTAAAACTCATTATATCCTCAGCTTAATAAATAGGGAATCCAGTGAATTTTCCACCTCATCCCCATTACTAACATAATGGCGATCACAGTGGGACTCTGAGTAAGAAAAAAACTTAGAATTCCCTAAAAATTTTAGAAGCCCTTAAGAATACTATCTTGTGGATTTATCCGACCACTCACTAACAAAATGGTGATCATGATGCAAACTCTGATGTTAGTGACAAACTAAGTATCCCTTAGGACTTCAGAAACCTTCGTCAAATCATAAAGAACTTAACTGATAACCTAAGAGTAGAAATCTAGCTTTTTCACCATCCTAGAAAAATGATGACTCAACTATAGGAAACTCTTAAAAAACTTAAGGGCTGCATATAGAAACTCAGAAAAACCCCAAAACATTTCTAGATTAGCTTTTTGTTAGTATTGGTGGTGGACCATAGACAACATACCTTCAAAAAAACTAAAAATATCCACTTGGTAACTCCACTAGCCTCGAGTAGGCCTTCTAAATTTTTCTAAAGTATCTATAGACTCGTGTAGGACTGCATAAAAAAAAACTTAGGAATTCTAGAACCTTAGTCACACACAGTGTGAGTTTGATAGCGCCTAGAGAGGTCAGCCTTCTGAAAGCAGTCATAAATTTTCAGCCTCTCTAAATTTTGAATTTGAAAACTGGCTCCGCAAAGAATCAATACCAGATCTCATCTAGACCCAAACCCTCCTACTATAGTTGATGACCTAGAAAGAATTTTGTGGAAAACTTCTAAAAATGGAAAATTAGCTACTTATAGGACCATTCATACAGCAAGCTCTATACCTGAACATCTTACAACATTGCAGGACCCCCAGTTTGACTTGCACTATACTAGAAACCTTTTCAGAACCAAGTCACAAAGTAAAATCGACCATACCGATCTTGAGCTCATAGACTTGCAGCAGAGTCCTAGCAGAGAAGATTCTTCTTCCACACCACCTGATCTACAACTTCTCCATCACTTCAGCTCTTTTCACCCCAAGTCTGCTCAGAATCAGTTTATTGGTCCAAGTACTTCCACCACACCCATTCACACCATCTTTGCAAACCACTCCATCTCATAGCACAAATCCTCCGCTTGTAAATCCATCATTAGTTCCCACCATGGCAGCATGGTATGCACCCCTTGTATTACCGCAACCTTTGGTACCTTTTCCAAATGATTATTAATCCAAAATCCCACACTTCATCGAGGCTGAATCCACTACTGCCCAACAACATGTAGATAGAATGAATGATGTTTTTTACTACATGGAATTAGAAGAGGAAACCATGAAAATGAGAATGTTCGCCCAAATCCTAGGAGGAGAAGCTAAGAAATGGTTCAAAATCCTAACTCCCAACAGTATACATGATCTCCCTTCCCTTTAACAAACTTTCATAAAAAAATGGGAAATCAAGAAAAACCCTCTTCAAATCCTCTCGGAATACAGAAACCTCAAAATAAACACAGGGGAAAGTGTCCAAGACTATTGCACTAGGTTCAATAGTGTTTACAACACGCTACCACTGAACATGAAACCCCCATTAGGCCTAGCCTTAGCTAAATTCTCGGAGGTTTTTGACCCCGACATGGCCTATAAACTAAGAGAAAGAGAGCCCCTTACTTTAGAAGACATGCAAAAAGGAGCTATAAGTGTAGAGGCCAACTTAATTGAAAAAAGAGCTAGGCTAAAATCATAAAAAAAGGGTAGCATACAAAGATGACACCATGCCCTCCACCTCTTCATCTGATTCCAATATGGACAACCTTCTTAGGACCATGGAAATAATGATGGAAATAATAAGCATAAACGAAAGAACACCCCCTAGGGACAACCAAACAAATCCCCAAAATAGAAACCAAAATCAAAACTTTAGAATAGACTCGCCCCAAAATATACCAAGGGAAAATGATCAACAAATCAGACCACCCATCCAAGATAACTATGTTGACGAAGGGGAAAGAGATATTGAAAAACCAGATGAGAATCATCTAAACTTAATAGGCTCTGATAGTGAGGGTGAGGTTTTTCTCATAGAAGAAGAATAAGTTTTCTTCTCCTCAAACCAAGATGAAGCAAGCTATGAAGATTCCGAAGAACATGAATTGGGATTAGAAAATTCAATAATGGAAGTCCATAGGCAATATGATCTTAGGAGTAAGAAAAACCAAGACAACTCCAGGAAAAACAACTCAGACACTACTATTAAGAAAAATCCGAAGAACATTCTTAAAATAAAAGTAGACAATAACAATACCATGGCCAAGAAAGCTGATCCTAACATAGATAAAACCAGCCAATCAAGTATTGGCAGAAGTTGTCCTAGAACCTTTGCTAGTGGCCCTGAGAAAACTCTAACTACCAAATCCCCAAATCAAAATCATCAAATTAAAAATGTGGAGAAATTTATGGCTGATAAAACTTATGTAAATATGTCTAAAACTCAAGTACCTTTCAGTTTTGAAGGAGAGATCGTGAAAATCGAAATAACCATCCCTCTCACTGAACTGGTAGCTTAGGATATGTACCGCTCCCAAGTCTTTAAAGTCCTGAACATAGGAAATGACACCAACACTCTGAATTTGACAGATTATAAACCAGAGTTGTTGTTCGGACCCGAAGTAGATGGAAAATGCCAGGAAGGATCCATGCCCCCATTCTACGTTAGCCTAAACATACACGACAAAATCCTACATAATGCGATGCTAGAATTTGGTGCCTCTCGCAACCTCATGCCGAAGGTAGTGATGGAAAGATTGGGCCTAGAAATAACTAGGCCCTATAAAGATTTGTATTCCTTAAATTCAAGAAGAGTTAAATTCTTAGGATTGATCAAGGACTTATGTGTCAATCTAGCACAAATCCCTGCTAAGAGCCTGATCATGGATATAGTCGTGGTTGACATTCCACCCAAATATGGCATGCTCTTGTCTCGATCTTGGGGAGCTAAAATTCTGCGAAACCTCCAACTTGACATGTCTTATGCTACCATCCCATTTTTTAACCAAACAGGAAGACTATACTGGGAATCTCACATGAAGTATATGGTAAATAGCCTAGATAGACCCAATAACACCCTATCTATTCCATTCATTCAGATTTGGACTCATTCATCTTGTATAATGAAAATGACCTTGATGAACAAGTAAATGAATATTGTGAATATATAGGCACATTACAACAAACAGATCAATTCCTCTATGATGAGTTCGACAGTCAAAACTATCATGATCCTGAAACACCACAAGACAATAAAACTGAAATTGATTTCCTGCAAATTGAAAATGAAATGTCAGAAACAAAAATCAGTTTAGAAAAGGGAATAGGTTGCTCAAAAGAAAAACAAATCACAAGAACACAACCTCTTCCTTTTTCTCATCCGGGAAAAATGAAACACCCCCACAAAACACAAATCTTTGGGAATCTGGAACGAGATAGTCTGATGTTTCTACCTTACCTAGATACTTCATCACCCAAGAAAATTTCCTTTTTCAGAACAATTACCAATTTTCAAAAATATTGCTACAAATCCCAAAGAAATTTTTGCTAAAGCTATTATAGAGGAGGATAACATGGGTAAACTTAAGAAGCCTGAAATAGTTAAGTTGTCTAAAATTTTATCACTACACACAAAACAAAGGAATACAAAATTGTGCAAAAAATTTCAGAATACTTATGTGTGTAGGCAGGCTAGTCTAAAAACTTGTAACATAGCCATTGGTCTAAAAAGCCTTCCTTTCAAAAAGAAATAGTTTTTTTTTGGGCAGTTGAGTTCACTTAGAAAGAAGGCAAAAGGAAATAGGTTTTGTATAGATTTTAGGTACTAGGAGCAACCCTTCCAAAGGAACAAATATATTTTTTCCAGAATAGATCATACTTCACAAAAGCTAGAGGTTTCTAACCATATGTCATTACATGATAGTGTTTCAAGTTACCATCAGATGATACCACTTCAAAACAATCAGCTCAAAGATTTTTTCAAATTCACAAGAATCAGCTTGAAGTTTAAACCGATGCTTCCCGATCCAGAGAACACCAGAGACACCTTCCGAAGAACTATGTTTCCAGTTTTAAATTTATTCACTATGGTTTACCTTGATGACATCATCATTTGTTTTAAAAATGATAAATAATACATGTTCTACCTAAATAAAATCTATAACAGAAATAGGTATGGGAATCAAGAGTTTAAAGAGAAGCATCAAGCATAACATGAGTTATTTAAAGATCTTTGGAAAATTCCTTATGCCATGTTTGCAAGTGAAAACAACTATGATCTTTTTTCCCAAACATTGAATGGAAAAAGAGCATCAAGAGATCCTTTTGAAGATAGGATGCTCAAGTATCACTGCTGCAAGGATTCATAGTTTTAATTTTTCAGTCATTGTACATACCATTGTTTGAAGAAAAAGTCAAGTAGAGAAAAACACAAAAACATAGGAAAAGTAGAAAAAGAGCGCATATTATAAGAAAGGTACAACCCCATACCCAAAAAATAGTGACACTGAATGTGTGCAAGCCTAAATGCCACTACTGGTGCAAAATAATGTCTTGTTGAGTCATCTAGCCTAATCATGGCTGAACATGTTTTAAATTTAATACTGATAAGTTAGTGAAAAGAATGTTGGTCAAATTATTCAAGCTTGACTTATCGAAGAAAATAGGTTATGAAAATAAAGATACTGGTTCCACATGCTCAAAATAAAACCAAAGAGGAAAACAGAGATGAATAGAAAACTATGTATCCTAGCCCTGATTTTTCTAAATCTTATTTTGTACAAAAATAACATTTGTGTTCATCTTGTTTTTATGCCACAAACCCATGATAAATCAGACTGTCTAATCTTGATTTAGTCATTTTTTCAATTTCATGCCTTAGCCTAGTGAATGAAATCTTGTCAAATAGTTTAACCTTGACAGTTGAATAGTATAGGTAGAAAATCAAAGGAGTTTAGTAGCCTAATCTGAACTCCTGGAAGAGATAAGTGTAGAAGTAGATAGTTTGTTTTCACATTCAATATAAAATATCAATGGGTTTGCCAGTTCAAGTGCACCCGAGGAAGAAATTTTTTTAGGCAAAGTAGGTTGGGTAGGAAAAAGTGAAGTTGAGTTAATCATGCTTTCAGATTTTCAAAATTACTACTTCAGGGAAAGCAGCAACAAAAGAAAGAAAGAAACCACCCAATGGATGAGGCACTGGTCTTCATAAACCAAGAGATCTAAAATTTTGGACACATCCTAAAAAGGATCTACCCTCCCCAAGTGGAGCCACTGTTAGTCATCAATAATTTTCGCCTATTTTAGATGACTAAATACTTTGTCCAAGATTCATAGAAACAAAATTCAAGAATCATGTGAGTTCTAGAAATCCCCTTAAAGAGAAATTTTGTCATTATCTCACCTCCTTGTCAAAGCATGGCCAATCTATCATCCAGCTAAAACCCCATCTTGGACTAATGTCCCTCACTCTCTTTGTATTTTCCACCCTTGCCTATAAACCTCTGTCTCAATTTGCCTAAACCCTCTATCTTTACACCTGTTTCACCAAGTAAACAAATATTTCTCCCCTTCTCACCAAGTATCTTAAGCAATGATGGTGTCAGATCTTTTCTAGAAGGTATTTTGAAGTAAAACAAATTTGTCTAAGTTTTCTAGGATGATGGTGCATAATAGAGTGTCAAAGCCCTATCTCCTCATCCAAAAACCCTGAACCAATGTTTTCAGTCAAAAAACATATTCCAAAGCATTACAATGAGTCAAATAGCTCCACCTAGGTTATGCACTATCATGGTTCTAATTTCACTATTTCCACAGTTATTCAAAGGATAAATCAAGAGGAATAAAGGTAAGGCTTATCATTGTCCAAGAACATCAAGGGCCTTCAAAAGAATCCTCTTGATCTAGCAGTAAGCCTGTAGAATAACAATATACCATATCCAAGCATTTATGGAGGAATGCTTGGTAATTGGTCAAACAGCAGAACATAGGCATGGAAGGAGACTTAAAGAGCTAATGAAGGCATCTAAAATTGATAAATAGGTACAAAAAGCTGAAGGCTACAAGAAAATCATGATCTCATGATAAAATGATATGAAGCACTGCCCATCAAAAGGTTTATGCAGATTCTAAAAAGACAGTGGCACATAAGTAACATTGCTCATTAAAACAAAGAGGGAATTGGGAGGATATTTGGCCTCAATCATCAATTTTTGTAAAGGGAAAACTATCCTTTGCCCACATTCCTGCAAAAATACCAAAAAAGCTATCAGATAAGCCATAAGGTGAGGAAAAGAGTAAGACCAACATCAAGAAAAACATTCACAACCTCATGAAGAAAGTAGTAGGTGTGTTTTTGTTGAAAGCAAATACATGACTGATTTGACCAAGTAGTAGAGTGAATTATTAAGTTACAAAACTCAAAGAACTCCTCAACCCTCCAAATAAATCAATTGAGACTTTGTTGAGCATAAGTAATCAATTCAAAAGGATGTTTTCTTTGAAGACTTTGAGGGAAGCCTTGTTTGTTTTTCTAACTATTACTAAAGGTTCAAAAATTTGGAGAATGAACAAAATGGGCATGATAAGTGGCAAAGAGAACCTCCTTCATCATAGCAGAGGGTTTGAAAGGAATTTCTAAACTATATTCTAAGATTGGGAAAAAAGACACCAGCTTCACCCGATAAAAAATAAAACTCATAGGTCTAAAGATTTCCAAGGAAGGGGATATTGAGACACTGTGTGACATTTCACTGAAGGAGACAAAAAATCACTTCAAAGGTCTAATTTATCACAAGAAAAAGTCAAGGGTATATTCGAAATATCTAAAGGAGCCAAACATGCTTTCTAAATCACCCTAATAAATTATCATTAGAAGCAAAGGATCATCATTGATCAAATCAATTGCCCAAGATAAAAAAGAGACAGTGGTAAAAGTGGCTTTAGAAGACATTTAAAGACAGCTCCAAAAGGACGTTGGAAAAATAAAAAATTGCAAAAGAAACCTTAGATAAGTGGGTTTTAAGTTTAAATTCTTTCAAAAATGGTATAAAACATCACAAAGCAACATTTCCCCCCTCTTTTTCTCATTTGAAAGACACAGTGAGGGTTTTCAGTTCCTCTGTTGGGGTCCTCAGGAAAAAATTTCGGTGTTCTGTGCTCCTGTAGAAGTGTGCTGTGCGCTTGTAGCCTCCTCCAGTGCAATTTTCCACTACGTGATGCACGCTTGTAGGGTTGCGTTGTGCTCCTACAGTTTTTCCCAACGTGCAGAAGGAGGGCCCGAACGCATGCAGGATCACCCGGAGGTGTTGCGCTCTTGTTGCTGCTTTCAAACGTTTTCCCAAGCCACCCGGAGGTGTTGCGCTCCTGCCACAGGTGTGAAAGCCCTGCACAAATTTACATTCAAAGGTGCCCGAGCCACCCACCCGGTGTTGTGCTCCTGCCACTGCCTCCACACATCTTCCCGAATTTGCGTGAAGGCCTACCTGCCCAAGATTCTACGCTCCTACCATGGGCATGCAGCGTTGAATGAGACTTCGTTTAGGCCTGCCCACAATGTTGTGCTCCTAAAGACTTGAAAAAGCGTTCAAAGGTGCCAATTTTCCCAAGAAGCTTAGTGAAGACTTTTCTTGTTGTAAAGGACATTTCAAAGAGGTATTTTCACTATTTCACCTCTTCATGGTTTTATGAAAGGATAAGGGCGCCAAGTAGGTTCAAAATTTGTGTTGAAGAAAGAATAGAAAAAACTTGAAAAGGATACTTAACCTACTCTCTACTAGTCTCCTGACCTTGTCAGAAACTCAACACCTCCTTAAAACCTCTTTACATATTATTTCACAACCAAGAATAATTTCTATTTAAATATTTTGAGGAAAGGGTAGAGAAAAACGCCATGTCTGAAGCAGAAAGTGTTGACCTAAATGAAGAGACAAGACCAAGTAAACAATAGAAGAAGGGAGGGATGCCAAATAGGTTTGAACCTATAAGCACTATAGAAATGACAACCTCCCTTTCTATTCTTTCCTGTTTCCAAGAGTTAGGGTGCTATGAGTTCTGTAACAAAGTGCAAGAGATCAGAATTCACCCTCAATTGACCAAGTTATTTTCCTTAAAACTTCACAGGCGTAAAGTACATCTAGTAGGGGTAAGAGTTGAGTTAACCACCAGGGCCATCTCTGAGGCCACTGGGATACCTGGCATAGGAGAAAGGTGGTTTAAACAGAAGCATCTTGACTTAAGCTATTATCATCCATTCTTAAAACCTAGTTGTCAAGATGACTGTAAAACCATTTTCCATTTTTCTCATATATTAGACAGATATGCCCTTCTCATGAAGATTATCATGAAATACTTCACTTGTGAGGGTAGGTTCTCTAGAGTCTATTCCTATCATATTATACTCCTCATGAATTTCACCAAAACCAAGCTACTGCACATGCCCTACTACCTTTGCAAAAGCATTGAGAAAATGTCCTCCATCATGCAAAAAAGGCCTCCATCCCAACAAATGTCAAGCCCCTTTCACCATTCCCTCATCAAATTAATTCTCTCATACCAGCTAGAACAACAAGGCATTCCCTGGGAGGTTTTTATCGCCCATGACAATTTCACAACTGCACATCCCATCCATTTGCAAAGTATGCCATCATCATCTCAGAATCCTCCTCACTCAACTCCATTACCCTCCAATAACCTTGGTTCATCTTCTTCACATAAATTATTCCCTCAAACAGACCCTCCTCATTTTCCTTCCCCTAAAAAATCTGATCATGAAGAAAGCAGTGATGGCCTTGAAGAAAATAGTGGGGGCCTTGAAGAAAGTAGTGATGATCATGAATAAAATAGTGAGGAAGAAGATGATGAAGATAAGGGAGAAGATGATGATGATGAAGGAGAAGATGATGAAGATAATGGAGAGGATGATGAATATGAAGGAGAGGATGATGAATATGAGGGAGAAAATGATGAATATGAGGGAGAGGATGATGAAGATGAGGGAGAAAATGATGAAGATAAACAGGAAAGTGAAGAAAAGGGAGATGTCTAAGAAGAAAACAAAGGTAAAAAAAATGACACAAATGATGGGCAAAGAAGTCAAAACAATGGGTCCCATGGTGAAAAGGATGACTCTAAAGACACACAATCAGAGGCAACTTTTCAAAAAGAAGACAGTAAGGAAGAAAACAGAGGTCAAACCCTTGATTCCCATGATGAGCTAAAAAGTAAAAGCAGTGGGTTTGAAAGTGAAGAAAATGACATTGTGGGTACAAAAGCTGACAATGGAGAGGAGACATATGAAAGAAATGAAGAAAACAAGAGTGACAGTGACAATAATGGCACAGGCATCAAAGAGATAGTGTTTAAATTTGTTTTCAATAGGCAAGGAAATGATGACAAAGGGCCAAGTAATGAAGACAATAAACAGGCCAGTGAAGAAGAAATTAGTTAAAGGAAATCATTTAATGAAGAAGGGAGTGATTCTCACAGTGATGAGAAGACCAATGAAGGTGCCCAAAGTAGTGACCCTAGAAACAGTGCTAACAATGATATAAAGAATGATATTGACAATGAAGACAGTGGACCAAAAGATCAAAAGGAGGGTAGTCATGAAAGTAAAGAAATGACCAACATAGGCACCTCTAACAGTGAAAAAATAGAGCATGGTAGTCTTTAAGGTCTTGGCAGCAAGGAAAGCTTGAAAGAGGTTGATGATGCTTATCAAAAGGACAACCAAGAGAAAGGCAAGAAGGACACACACAAAAATCATCCATGAAGAAGAAAGCAGTCTCAAGGTCATTAGTGACCAAACTTTGCAAGTGAAACTTATGGCACCTTTCACCATCACTTATGGAAGGAGGCATGTGTTTGCTGCCTCCAAAAGTCAAGGGGCCATGAACTCCTCCTCAAAACCAGTGAAGGACAAAGGTAAGAAAACATTGAAGGGAAAAGTCAAAAAACCATTAAAGGACAAAGGCAAACAACAACTGAAGAAGGAAGAAGAAAATCATGAGGAAGAAAGAGAATTTTAACTCATTAACATAGAGAGTGATGAGGAAAATGAAACAAGGATAGTCAATTCTCTTTTACATGAATGGAATGCACAGATTAAAGACTTGGAGGCTGAGCTAGAATGATCAAAGGATCTCATTCACTTCCTCTAAATGCAGAACAGAAAAATGAGTGGCCAGCTGGCCATCTATGAAGAAAGGGCACTAAAATATAGGAAAGAAGCTCAAAAGTCACAATTGTAGTTGGAGGAATACATGGGTGCCTATGAGGAAGATGATGAGGAAGAGGGGAAATCTAGAAAGGGACCTAATACTATGGGTATTAGGAGAGCAACGACAAAGCAAAGAGAGGAAGAATCATCCCAAGCACAACAATTTCCCCTCACTGAAATCCTTGCCATGGAAATTGAGCATAACAGGGAAGCATAGCTTGAGAGAGCCCATCTACATCTAGAGGCTAAACTGGAGAAGGCCAACAAAGACTTGAGCTTGCAAAGGAAGACGACTGAGCATTATAAACAGAGAAATCACTTTGCAAGACAAAAGCTCAAAACTGCCCAAAATGAGTTCCAAACACCAAATGATGAAAAATACCAAGACAAAAGCTCAAAACTGCCCAAAATGAGTTCCAAACACCAAATGATGAAAAATACCAAGCTAGGCTTGGAATTTTTGCCCAAGTTTCTCTACAGGCCTCGAAGAATCCTTGAGGCACCTACATATCAAATTTGGGGAGAATTGAACAAGTTTTTATTTTTTTGCAAAATTTCAAGCCTAAGAACGCAGCACCCCTGGTGCTGCACTTTTTCCTAGGGGATATTTAGAGGGATAAGCTTACATTTTTGGATTCCCCATCATGAGAGGAGTATGGTCACCAAATTTCAGCTCAATTGGAGTTGTTTTGGTCCCCCAAAAGGGTCGAAAACACTCAATTATTCATCGTTCTGCCCTCTTTTTTGAGTAGGTGATGTGCTCCTTGCAGCTTTGGATTTTCCACATCTTGGGAAACTTGTAGAGATAATGTTGAGGAAAAAAATGTATATTTTGAAAGTAGACATCCACAACTTTCCAACGGGCCATCACGGAGACTTTTTCGACATCGGGAAGTCCTCCAAAACTCTGTTGCAAAAAGACCTTTTTTGGTGCTGTGCTCCTGGAAAATTTTCAAGTTTTGAGACAGTATGTTGCGTTCCTGTGTGTAACTGAGAAAATGTGCGTTAGGAAAGTTTCATCATGTATTTCAAAGCCTAAAAGTAAATATTTTTTCTATTTTAGTCCGGAAAAGGTATTTTGGAAGATATTTTGTGCCTTGGACCTTATAGGGCCTCAAGGATAAGTTAGGATATTTGTTTTTGGCCAATAGGCTTCTAGATGCTCTAGTGAGCTCTCTTCCTCCTTGCTTGTTATATAATCCATGAGGATTCATTGTAAATAATTGGGACTTGATGTGTTATATAGAAATACATGGTTTATGAGCTCGGAGAAGATATTTTGTTTTATGAAGTGAATGAATGGCTTGTGTGGCTTGATGTTGGAGAAGCTTGCTTGCAGGATTCCATAACTTGGTGAATGGTGATGTTTTTATAACTTGTTAGTATTTTATTGTCCTCATTCTGTTTCAGTCTATTTGTTTGCTATAGATAAAAAAATTATAGGTTGAGATATGCTCATGGAAGCACCTCAAACCTCCTGTTTGCTATAGTCTTGATGTTTTCTTATTTTAGTTCATCTTAAGGAATTCTTGACTGCTCCTTAAGCCCACTAAAAATTGTTCTTTGTTTCATGAATGATTAGTATGTTAGCTTATAAATATGATTCATGATATTCCTTGATTATTTAAAGTTTTCAAAAAATTATTGTGAATATTTTATATGGAATATTGATTGATTAGGTTAAGACAAAGAGGCCTTGTTTCGATCTTGCCCTTTGCCCATCCTTACCAAATTGTTTCAGAGTTCCCGATAGTTTGATATAGATTAGAAAAGTATAGGTTGAGATATGCTCATGGAAGCATATCAAACCTCATGTTTGATATAGTCTTGATGTTTTCTTCTTTTAGTTCATCTTAAGGAATTCTTGACTGCTCCTTAAGCCCACTAAAACTTGTTCTTTGTTTCATGAATGATTAGTATGTTAGCTTATAAATATGATTCATGGTATGCCCTGCTTATTTAAAGTTTTCAAAAACTTATTGTGAAGTTTTTCTATGGAATACTGATTGATTAGGTTAAGACAAAGAGGTCTTGTTTCGATCTTGCCCTTTGCCCATGCTTACCAACTTGCTTCAGAGTTCTCGATATTTTGATATATGTTGTTTAGGAGTTCCCTCTCCATATATTGAATTTCTTGTTTATCTTATGTGTTTTCTCAAAAAGATGAAGGTGGATTTCTAAAGTTAGGAGTTCTAATGCTTCTATGTACCACTGGATTGTTCATATTGTATGTTTATCAGTTTGAGTATTATTCATAGAGATTAATGGTTTTCCCTACCTCATGAGTTATTGCTTCAAATTATATATGTATAAGACCTCTTAGTATTTTCACAAACTCAATTTTCGTTACACCATCATACATCACTTTAAGGATCCACTCACCTTGCTAAACCGGCCCTGCAATACACTCTGCTTCATCATTTAGACACCCTTGACTTCATCTGACCCCATATCCCTATTGATTTGATATTCTGTCATTCCACCTATCCTAATTAATCATCTTTCCCCAACCCAAAACAAAAAAAAAAACATACACTTAACAACTAGCCTAAAATCATTCATCCAAAGCGAACAATCTCACATCCTTCGCACAATAGAGAGAGCCCTCTTTGAGTCCAGGAAGGCTAGGTCCTAGGACTCCAAATACTGGTATGATGTTACCCTGTCATTTGGTTAGCCAATCTGCCAAATCATGGGACACTAATAGAACCCAACTCCACTGTTGCCACCACCAAGATCTAGAAGGAGTAACCTGAAGATCCAAAGAAGGGGGAGCACTTCTTACATTCCCAAATGTGAGTGGATGGTTCTCCACTACAATTCCTTGTCGATAGTGGAAGCCAAAAGAACCTAATTTTAGCAGAGGTTGTGAAGCATCGCGGACTACCGACCACAGCACACCCGCTGCTATATACAATTAGGTGGCTTCACCAAGGAAGAGATCTTCGCGTCCACTAGTAGTGCCGCCTTCAGTACAACATAAAGCCATTCACGGATGAGGTATTATGTGATGTTTCTACTCTTGTTGTGTCTGATGTATTCTTAGGCCAACCATACTTATGGAAGTGACATGTTGTGTTTGAGTCTAGGCCTCATGTTGTTATTATTACTTTGGAAAATAAGTTTTACATGATACTAGAGGTAGTAATACCTCCCACCATCTCTTTGATTACTGAAAATCAATGTAGTAATATTATTTCCCGAACTAGGAAATTCATTTTAATTTCAATTTTCCCATAGGGAAATAAGAATATTATAGCCATAACCTCCAAACAGAGCTCCCTTACACGACAACAACAGATTGAAAAATTCGTGGAGGAATACAAGGACATTTTCTCTGCACCCACAGAGGTTCCTACACATTGTTAGGTCAAGCACTCCATTTATCTGACCCTGGGCACGTCGCTGCGTGATGTTTCCATACGTCATGGGACCACACAAACATAATTCACACATGTATTTTTGGAGGTTGATAAAGCAACCAGTTTTATTGAATGCATCCAGCAGTTCCAGGAAATCTTGGATAAATCCAATGCCAATTACAAGCAACGACATGATCAACATTGGGTGCAACAAAAACTCTAGTTTGGCAACCAAGTTTGGTTGCATTTGTAGAAAGAGCGCTTAACCGGAGCTCATCAAAAGATCAGACCACTCTGATATGGGCCTTACATCATTGTCAAGGTTGTGGGAGAAAATTCATTAAAGCTTGACATTCCCCCATTCCTTGGCTGACAACCAGGGTTCAATATGGATCTACTTCGGCCATACTTTCCACCATTACTGGACACATTTGACATTCCTCATCTCATGGAGGAACTCAATGCCATGGGGACCATTTCTTCCTAATTAGGGAGGAATGATCTAGGTGGATATTAGTGGTTTCCCGCTTATTCCACTTGGGGCCCCATCATTGTTTCTTTTAGTTTTTTCAATTTCCTTAATTGTAGCACAATTTACTAATTTTAGCAGTTTCTCGAGTCTTGAACTTCCAGAGCCGTTTTGAGGCATGAAAGGTTTGGTGAATATGAGTCGGAGAATTGATATTTGTTGTAACTAGTTCTAGTCCTTGGATATATCTTTCTAATGATGTATCATGTCCATCAAACGAATATAGCATGCCAAAGTTACGACCTTGAGAAATTGATGTACCAATTTACCTCGACGAGGCCCATAGTTTGGTGTTTCATCCCCTATGGTTAGGTTTTTGGATGTTTAGGGTTTTACATTGTTTCTCAATAATAAATAAGCCTTCAAGCCTCATTGTAACGTAGTTCAGAGGCCTTTAGCCACCACATATCTTCTTAGAGATAAGCTACCAATGCCATAGCTAGTTTATTTTCATTCCGTGTGTAAGAATATTTCAGTCATTTGATATTAATGAAATTACATTATATTTCCATTGCATCTTTGTATTTGTGGTTATATTTTTATTCTTTTGCATTCCTACATAAATCCAGATCAATGGTATTAGAGCGGTCTGCTCTTTCTCTGCTTTTTCATTGCATGTCCCCAACGAGGTTAGGCTATAATGAGTTAGGGCTCAATCTGGTTGAACCCTTGCAAGATCAACCTCACAAACCCCGAAGACCTCCCATGGAGTGTAATGTTCCTTTTTCAGAAACATTGTCAATCGACAAAGAAAATATATTCCAAAGATAGACTGCAGGGGCATTTACTGGATTTGTCACCTTTGAACAAAGGATGAGCTCTAGAGGCTACCTGTCCCACTAGCAGACTCTGTCTATAGAGTGATTGTTAAGGGACAATATCCCCAAGAGGGAAACACAACAAGATTGGGAATCTCTTAAGATAACTCCAACATTGCAGCTACAGTAATAACAAATACATCAAATGGAAAATAGTAGTGATTCATATACACATCAAATTTCAGATAACTCAATGGCCATCATATTATATCATAGCAGCAATAAAATATACAACTCCTTGAGGAAATGATCACTCAAGCAAGGCACAACCAGCCTCAAGAAAACTGTACATGCACATATGAGAAATACTGTTGTATATAGAAAGCCCTAGGCCATGAACGCGCATTTACATGAGAGAATTATGCATAAATAATGAGAACACAATGATATGACAATTATAGGCTCAAATAATAAGGGGGAGAAGTCTCTCAACCCCTGAAAATACAATACAACAATCCTTTAAGAGGATTGGCTGGAATCTATACAAAAAAGCTGAATATATAAAATGCCAGAGTTGCAGTAGCTACTACAACTCAAGAGCTGGAAATGGATGGAGAAGGCTGAAATAGATGCTATAGATGATGAACCCTTCTCCCATGAAAATCTGAAGTGAAAGGCTGATCCTTTCACCCAAGACTTCCCCTCCAAAATCTGATAATCCCTCACAGCGAATATTCGCGAAGAAGAATGTTGTCTAAGAAAGGGACTGTGCTGCCAATGATGGAATGTGGTTGGCCTGATGCCAAAGATGGTGGGATCTGCTCATAAACCCCATTTTCTTATCTCCCAAGGGATGGAACCTCCCTCCACTAGAAAACTAGCTCCGGATGGTGTGTGGAAACCTCCCCAGCAACACCCAACAACACTGCACAATATCTGCTATAGAAACTACGCTGATGTAGATGGCTGAAGCTATGGCTTGAATTCTTGAATATTTGGAATGGAGTGCAATCCTTCACGATATCCTCAAGAAGGAGATGAATTCCTAAATAGGACTCCCTCGTGCCTGAAGGCACTGCATCTTTGCTGAATAGAAAGAGGCAGCAACAAGTCTCCAAGACTTGAATGTACAATGATCACAAGATAATCTAAAATGACTGCCTTGCTCCTCTTTTAAACAAGTGATCCTTCCCTCCATGGGCCCTACTTCAAATTAGGGTTTCCTTCCTCTGGAATCTTCCCTCCTACGTTGTCCACTTAGTGCTTTCCAACTCATGCCAACGTAGTTTGACTTGGTCAACCTTGGCCAAGCCTTTATGAAAAAACCTCCTTTCACACATGGAGGTGTGAAATCCAGCTCCAACATGATCATCTTTCATACTTAGAGGATTTTTATTCTCTAATCAAGAAAAGAATGGGTCCCCTACCCATTTTATTCATCTCCTTAACAAAATTTAATGTTCCATAAAATTTGGAACATTACAGTCCTCCCCTCTCAAAATATTGCTTGCCCTCAAGCAATTGCAAGGATTAACTGAGTTTATTTCTACCCTCCCTCCTGTAGCATCCTTATGTGATGATATCCTCTAGAAAAATGATGCCATATCAGCAATCAAGTCTCCAAACTGTCCCTCCAACATATGAAATCTAGCCTTTGGGTGAACATTCCCAAATAGCTATCATGGAGAAAAAATTATCCATGAAGGAACAAAGAGTTGTTTAAGGGCCTCCTTGAGGCATGATATCTGATATATAATGGGACTTATCATCCCCATATGAAACTCTCATCCCCAAGCCATCAATCATAAAAGTAAGCTGCCTCCCAACAAGGCAACTCATGGAAAATCTCCCTCCACCTTGAGCTCTCGAAATGAAGGTGGGCTGAAAATATGATCATGGAAAGCACTATAAATTTCCCCATGCTATCCTCTCCCCCACTTATGACAAGTGTAGAGTGTATTATGATCCTGGGCTGCAAATGTATTGCCCTCAAATGGAAAAATGAAGAGTAATCCCCCAAGAATCTCCCCTCCATCAATGATAGTCTAGCTGGCCCAAGACATGTCATCTATGATGAATAGGACAAGATCACCATAGAATTATCCCATGACATGTTTGCTGTAGGTTATAACATTTGCAGCAATATGCAAACAATTTCTCATAGGGTCACAATGCAATCTCATCCACTGTAGCTGCAGAAAATAACATGGCAAGTATCGCACAACAACTACCACATCTACTACTAAATAGTAAATAGATGATTGAATCAGCAACATAAGGTAAAATACCTTTCCATATACAAAAAATGGATGGATAAAATTACCAAGCCCATGGCTTACCCCACAAGTAAGAAAATATGTGGCTGTAGCCATGCCTCCTCTCATGTTCCCCTTAGAACATGTACTACAGAAAATATGGGAGTTCTTCCTCATCAATGACACATTCATCCCATGTGTTTATCCTCTGATCATGTCCTCCATTAAGATAACAGAAATATCAGCCAAGGAGACCATACTCAGCAATAAAATGAGGCAAGTATTGAAGGTCTCATGTTGTGAAAATATGTACCAACAGTCTCCCAAGTAGTCACAGCGCAGTTTCCCAAACTACTGCTTTGAGAAATGATATGGCAAGTTGTTTTCAGCTCATGAATAACAATGTATGTTCTTACATCTGATGATGCATGGTAAGTGGCTGAAAATAAATGTTAAACATACATGGAAGGTAACAATTTACCAAGGCCATATAAAATATGGATGTCTCCATCACATAGTTTGGCCCAATTTTGCTCATGGAGCAACATGAAAAATCTGCCCCTTTGAAAAACCCTGCACTGCATCATAATGATAAGAGTATGTAGATAAGAAAAGGTACACACAAGACTCTTACCATAGGCTGGAAGTGAGATGATAGATGGATCTATGAATGTGATCCTCCTCCCAAATGACAGTGTTGTGAGCTCATGCAAAAAGGCTCTTGCCCATGCCAATCTTTGTTCCTTGACATGCTCCTTGTCAAGAACAACCCTGGTGATGCTGCTGAAAATATGAAGATTCTCCCAAGAGGGAAATTCCTCCCAATCAATCCCAGCTAAGGAGTGATCCCTTTGTACTATAAGAGTTCCCTCCTCTACTCCTGCAACACCATCAATCATATGAGAGCAAATCTTCTTGTACTCTTTCCCATCAGTTCTAAGCAACTCAAGTGCTTGCTGCCTCCTCATGCTCACATCATGTACCTCAAATTATGAAGGTATTATGACTGATATATATATCATATAAGCTCCAAAAATCCCTTCTCCTTGCTTCCGAATGATGTAAACATCCTGCAATCTCTTCTCCATTCTTTTGGTACACTTCCCATGAGGGCTACCATTCTCCCAAACCAAATCTTGCTTTTTGGATTTCATGAGAGTTTGAAATGCAGCTCCTTGGAGACCCCTTAAGAAAGGCCTCCCTCCCATGAATATGTTGGAACTATGAGGATCCAAATGTGATGGAGGTGATGTCTCCTCTCCACCCATTTTCACCAACGTTGTTGATTCCTCCAATGACGTAGCAACCTTCTCTTCCTCCGGTTCACAATTTGTTTCATGATTATCCATGGAGGTGTCATGGTTTACTTCATCCTCCAAAGGTTCACACTCCAAACTTAAAGGCTGAATGCAACTCATTAAAAGTGTGTGAGGATGAGGGTTCATCTTCTCCTTGAACCCTTTGCATAGCGCAGTGCAATCATGAGGCCCTAAAGTGGCCATGTGATTTGATCCTTGGACCTCTTCATGTGAAATTCCACCATCCTTAATATTATTTGCTGAAATAGAAAGTGGAACTTTACTCATACCTTGGTGGATCTTGGGACCTTCTTGTGTGGCTGCAATGGATTTTCCTCAAATTTCTTATTCATCCATAGATTTTGAAGGCTGCTCCTTCAAAGCTGTAGCAGCGTTTGTGCAATCCTCCTCCCATGGTGGTGTGAGCTTCTCTTCCTTTGTTCTTTCTTCATCAAAGGTTTGGATCAACCTTTGAGAAAAGACTGCAAAATAACTCACCCTTGAATGGACCAAGGGTTTGAACCACGAAATAGAAATTTCCTCCTCCATGTACAGTTCTGCCATATCCACTTATTCTTTCTCTACCACTGGATGTGGCAATAAAAATGCCTCCAACTTCTTCTCCCAAGCTCTAGCTGAAGTAACCCCATTAAATGTAGACAATAGAAGCCTATTGCCTCTGATTTCTCCTTTTCCATAGGGAATTCTCTCCTCCATCTACTGAATAGACTTTGGGAATGTTGTAGCTCCCCTAAATGCTGCAGAATGGGGTTTATAGTCACCTAGGTATGTGAATAAGATCTAGAAATCCAAGCATCTCCCATGCTGGTCTTCAAGAGAATAGGAAGTGCATGGACCTTCCTCTTCTCCAATTTTATTCTCCTCCTCCTCAGGGAGGCTCTTCTTTATTCCAAAAATAGATGAGCTCTGGCTCATCTTCTTCATTATTCTCTTCTGAAATTGAACTCACAAGCTATGCCAAGTTCGATGCTCCGATACCACTGTAATGTTCCTTTTTTAGAAACATTGTCAATCGACAAAGAAAATCTATTCCAGAGATAGACTGCAGGGGAATTTACTAGATTTGTCACCTTTGAACAAAGGATGAGCTCCAGAGGCTACCTGGCCCACTAGCAGAATCTGTACATAGAGTGATTGTTAAGGGACAATATCCCCAAGAGGGAAACACAACAAGATTGGGAATCTCTTAAGATAACCCTAACATTGAAGCTATAGCAATAACAAATACATCAAATGGAAAATAACAGTGATTCATATACAGATGAAATGTTGGAGAACTCAATGGCCATCATATTATATCATGGCAGAAATAAAATATACAACTCCTTGAGGAAATGATCACTCAAGCAAGGCACAACCAGCCTCAAGAAAACTATACATGCACATATGAGAAATACTGCTGTATATAGAAAGCCCTAGGCCATGACTACGTAGTTACATGAGGGGATGCTGCATAAATAATGAGAACACAATTATTTGACAATGATAGGCTCAAATAAGAAGGGGGAGCAAGCTCTCAACCCCTGAAAATACAATACAACAATCCTTTAAGAGGATTGGCTGAAATCTATACAAAAATGTTGAATATAAAAAATGTCGGAGCTGCAGTAGCTGCTGGAACTCAAGAGCTGGAAATGGATGGAGAAGGCTGAAATAGCTGCTATAGATGATGAACCCTTTTCCTATGAAAATCTAAAGTGAGAGGCTGATCCTTTCACCCAATACTTCCCCTCCAAAATCTGCTAATCCCTCACAACAAATATTCACCAAGAAGAACACTGTCTAAGAGAGGGACTGCGCTATCAATGATGGAATGTGGTTGGCCTGATGCCAAAGATGGTGGGATCTACTCATAAAACCACTTTTATGATCTCCCACCAAGGTATGGAACCTCTATCCACTGGAAAAATAGCTCCGGATGGTGTGTGGAAACCTCCCCAGCAACACCCAACAACACTGCACAACATCTACAACAGAAACTACGCTGATGTAGATGGCTGTAGCTATGGCTTGAATGAATGAGTATGGGGAATGGATTTCAATTCTTCATGATCTCCTCAAGAAGGAGAGGAATTCCTAAACATGACTCCCTTGTGCTCGAAGGCACTGCAGCTCTGTTGAATAGCAAGAGGCAGCAACAAGTCTCCAAGACTTGAATGTACAATGATCAAAAGATTATATCAATGGTTGCCTTGCTCCTCTTTTAAACAAGTGAGCCTTCCCTCCATGGGCCCTACTTCGAATTAGGGTTTCCTTCCTCTAGAAGCTTCCCTCCTACATTGTCCACTTAGTGCTTTCCAACTCATGCCAACGCAGTTTGACTTGGTCAACCTTGGCCAAGCCTTTATGCAAAAACCTCCTTTCACACATGGAGGTGTGAAATCTAGCTCCAAGATGATCCTCTTTCATACTTAGAGGATTTTTATTCTCTAATCAAGAAAATAATGGGTCCCATACCCATTTTATTCATCTCCTTAATAAAATTTAATGTTCCATAAAATTTGGAACATTACACGGAGGAAGAAAAGAAAGATGAGGGAGTAGGAGATCCTATAAAAATATTTCTCGAGGAGGCCCTCGAGAAACAAAGGAACACGATGATGGATAAATTTTCCCAGATCCTTCAATGGCTTCCCACCTATGGCGCATTTGCATCCAACAACCACTCTGGAGATGCCGCTCCCTTCAAGGTACAAGTAAACTTTAACATTCTTGTATTTTAAGGCTAGATAGATGCAGACGCCATAAATAGATGGTTTAATTTTATGGAAGGGTATTTCTCAGTCCATGATTTCTCCGACCAAGAAAATATTACTTTTTCACTCCTTAAAGTCGCCCCCATGTCAAATACTGGTGGGAAACCTACTATGAGCAAAAGGACGAGAGGTAACCTTCTCTATTCTCAACTGTAACCACTTGGAATTTGTTGCAAGACGACATCAAGGAATAGTATTACCTCGTGGGGAGCTCTAAGGACAAGTACATCCAATAGACCATGTTGCGACAACAAAGGGATAAAGATGTGCACGAGATGACGAATTTGTTCCATACCCTGCACAAAAAGTTGGGTATTAAATATTCAGAGAGATATTTGGTGCTCAAGTACCATAGTTGTTTGCACCGATAAATTCAAGAGGAAATGGAATTCATCAACATTACCTCGCTTGGCGTGGAATATTGATATGTCGCCAAGATCGAGCATAAATTTAAGTAGAAGAAGCGAGACTTTGGATCTACAAATCCAAAGCCAGGGAAAGATGCCCCAGAACTGCTGAACAAGGGGAAAATCCAAATTGAGCAACTCAGGATGACATCAAAAAGCTAAAGAAGGAGACAAGGAAGTGGTGTGAATTTGATAATATCCCCACTCATAACACAAGAAAGTGTCGGACCAAACAGTCACTGGTGGCCAAACTAAAGGCATCAAAATCAAATTCATGTTTTGATTATGAGTCAGAACTAGACAAGGGTAATGAAAAAGAGAAGAAAATCATAGATGCAAAACCTAACGCCACCATTGCCACCACCAAGATCCAGAGGGAGGAACCAAAACATCCAGAGGAGGGGGAGCACCTCTTCCATTCCCAAATGTGGGTGGAGGGTTCTCCACTGCAATTCCTTGTCGATAGCAAAGCCAAAAGAACCTCATTTCGGTAGAGGTCATGAAGTGGCTTGATATTAGGGGAATTTTGAGGTCTAAAATGGGCCTCCTAAGGAAATTATAAAATAATAGTGGAAATAATAAAATAATATTAGATTACATCATCAAAGTTTAGAGAGAAAAAAGAAAAAACTACGTTTTCAACTTATCTCCCTATGGCTTTACTCAAATTTCGAGCGGGAACACTCGTTGGATGCAGAATTTGATTCCTCATCTAAGGAGTACTCATTTTGCATACTTTTGATGGACCCTGCTACACGAAAAATAAGAAATACATGAAAAACGTGATTGAAATCACATTTTTTCATGTATTTATCATTTTCCATGTAGAAGGGCCAATTGAAAGTATGCAACATGGGTACTCCTTGGATGAGGAATTAAATTTTGCATCCAATGAGTGCTTCCACTCTAAATTTGAGTAAAAAATTAGGGAGATAAGTTGAAAATACAAGTTGAAAAAGTAGTTTTATTATTTTATTATTTTTTAATCTTTTTACTTTTCACCCCAAAAATGGTTAATCATCCCCCATGGTTCAGATATCATCTTGAATCCTATTGGTTCTTATAAAGTTTATTTTTGTTGTAAATTTTTCTTAGGATGCCCATTTTAGACCTCAAAAGTTCTCTAATAGGCCTACCAACCACAGCACACCCACAATTGTATACCATTGGGTGGTTTCACCAAGGAAGGGATCTCCACGTTCGCTAGTGGTGTTGCCTTCCGTAAAACATCAAGCCATTCATGAATGAGGTATTGTGTGATGTTTCTCCTCTTGACGTGTATGATGTATTATTAGGCCAAACATACTTATGGAAGCGACATGTTGTGTATGAGTCTAGGCCTCGTGTTGTTATCATTACTGTGGGAAATAATTTGTACATGATACCAAAGGTAGTACTGCCTCTCGCCATCTCTTTGATTATTGCAAAGAAACGAAGTAAGATTATTTCCCAAAATAGGAAATTCATTTTGATTACAATTCGCCCATAGGGAGATAAGAATATTGTGGCCACAACCTCCAAACAGGGCTCCCCTACACAACAACAGATTGACAAAGTCGTGGAGGAATGCAAGGACATTTTCTCCTCACCCATAGAGGTTCCTCTACACTATCAGGTCAAGCACTCCATAGATATGACCCCAGGCATGACGTTGCATGATGTTGCAATACATCATCCGACCACACAAACATAATCCACACATGTATTGTTGGAGGCTTATAAAGCAACCAGTTTTATTGAACGCATCCAACAAGTCCATGAAATCTTGGATTAATCCAATGCCAAGTACAAGAAGTGACATGATCAACATTGGGTGCCACAAAAATTCCACGTGGGTAGCCAAGTTGGATGCATTTGTAGAAGATCTCTTAACCGGAGCTCATTGGAAGCTTAGACCACTATGATATGGGCCTTACATAATTATCAAGGTTGTGGGTGACAATGCATTTAATCTCAATATTATCCCATTCCTTGGCCGACAACCAAGGTTCAATGTGGATCGACTTTGGCCATACTTTCCACCGTTACTGGACACATCTGACATTCCTCATCTCATGGAGGAACTCGACGCAATTGGGACCATTGCTTCCTAGGGGGGAGGAATGATCCAGGTGGATATTGGTAGCCAACTGCCTATTCCACTTGGGGCCCCACCATTTTTCCTTTCATTTTTTTTTTAGTTTCCTTAATTGTAGCACAATTTACTAATTTTAGTAGTTTTTTAGGTCTTGAAATTCTAGAGCCGTTTTGAGGCCCTAAATGACATTTTTTGGGCATGAAAGGTTCAACAAATATGTGTTAAAGACTTAATATTAACTTTTAGTAGTTGTATTCCTTGGATAGATCTTCTAATGATGTATCATGTGCATCAAACAGAGATAGTATGCCAAAGTTACAAGCCCGAGCAATTGATGCACCAATTTACCTCGATAAGGCCCATAGTCTGGTGTTTCATTTCCTAAGGTTAGGTTTTTGGATGTTTAGGGTTTTAAATTATTTCTCAATAATAAATAGGCCTTCAAGTCTCATTGTAACATAGTTTAGAGGCTTGTAGCTGCCACATCTCTTCTCAGAGATAAACTACCATCATCCTAGCTAGTTTATTTTCATTCCATCTGTAAGCATATTTTAGTCATTTGATATTAGTGAAATGAATTTATATTTATGCTGCATCTTTGTATTTATGGTTATATTTTTTTCCCGTTGTGTTATTTCATAAATCCAAATTAGTGGTATCATATTAGTCTCCTCTTTCTCTATTTTTCTTTACATGTCCCCAATAAGGTCAAGGTATAAGGAGTTAGGGATCAATCTAGTTGAACCCTTGCAAGTTCAGCCCCACAAACCCCGACGACCTCCCATGGTGGAATAAAATAAAGATGAGGGAGAAGGAGATCCGATCAAAATATTTCTTGTGGAGGCCCTCGAGAAACAAAGGAACAAGATGATGGATAACTTTACCCAAATACTTTAGTGGCTGCCCACCTATGGCACATCTTCATCTAGCAGCCACTATGGAGGTACCACTCCCTTCAAGGTACAAGTAAACTTTGAAATTCCTGTATTTGAAGGCCAGATAGATGCAAAAGTCATAGATAGATGGTTGAATTTTCTATAAGGGTATTTATTAATCCATGATTTCTCCAACTGAGAAAAGATTACTTTTTCACTCCTCAAAGCTGCGCCCCATGTCAAATATTGGTGGGAAACCTATTGTGAGCAAAAGGATGGGAGGGAACCCTATGTGTTCTCGGCCACACCCACTTGGAATTTTTTTTGAGATGACATCAAGGAATAATATTACCCCATGTGGAACTATGAGGACAAGTACATCCAATGGACCATGCTGCGGCAACAAAGGGATCAAGATCTATACGAGCTGGTGAATTTGTTTCATACCCTGTGCACAAATTTGGGTATTAAATATTCAGAGAGATGTTTTTCTCTCAAGTACCACATTTTTTTGTACTGATACATTCAGGAGGAAATGGAGTTCCTCGACATTACCTCACTTGGCGCGACATATCGATATGCCGCCAAGATCAAGAAGAAATTTAACTAGAAGAAGCGAGACTTTGGATTTGGAATCCAAAGCCAGGGAAATACGCCCCTAAACCGGAGAACAAGGGGAAAATCCAAAGATGGGCAACTCAAAATGACACCACAAAGCCAAAGAAGGACATGAGGAAGTGGTGTGAATTTCATAACAGCCCCACCTACAACACAAGCAAGTGTCAGACCAAACAGTCATTGGTGGCCGATTTGAAGGCATCTGAATTAGATGCATATTCTAATTATTAGTCAAAAATAGACAAGGGGAATAAAAAAGGGAAGAAAATAATAGATGTGGAACCTAGCACCACCATTTCCACCACCAAGATCTAGAAGGAGGAACACGAAGATCTAGAGGAGGGGGAACACCTCTTCCATTCTGAAATGTGGGTGAAGATTTTTCCACTACAATTCATTGTTGATAGTGAAAGCCAAAAGAACCTCATTTCATTAGAGGTTGTGAAGCAGCTCGGCCTACCGACTACAGCACAGCTGCAACCATATACCATTGGGTGGCTTCACCAAGGAAGAGATCTTCGCGTCCGCTAGCAGTTCCACCTTTTGTATAAAATCAAGCCATTCACGGATAAGTTATTGTGTGATGTGGCTCCTCTTGACGTGTCTACTGTATTATTAGGCCAACCATACTTATGGAAGTGACATGTTGTGTATGAGTCTAGGCCTCGTGTTGTTATTACTACTGTGGGAAATAAGTTTTTCAAGATGCCAGGGGTAGTACCGCCTCCCGCCATCTCTTTGATTACTGCAAAGAAACACAATAATATTATTTCCCAAACTAGGAAATTAATTTTCATTACAATTCTCCCACAAGGAAAGAATAAGACTGTGGCCACAACCTCTAAACAGGCCTCCCCTACACGACATTAGTAGATTGAAAAAGTCGTGGAGGAATACAAGGATATTTTCTCCTCACCCATATAGGTTCCTCTACACTGTCAGGTCAAGCACTCCATTGATCTAACCCCAGGCATGCTACTTCCTAATGTTGCCATACCTCATGCGACCACAAAGACATAGTCCACACATGTACTATCAAAGGCTGATAAAGCAACCAGTTTTATTGAATGAATCTAGCAGGTCCATGACATCTTGGAGAAATCTAATGCCAAGTACAAGAAGCAACATGATCAACATCAGGTGCCACACAAATTCCAGGTGGGTGGCCAAGTTTGGTTGAATTTGCAGAAAGAGCGCTTAACCGAAGCTCATCGGAAGCTCAAACCACTCTAATATGGGCCTTACATCATTATAAAGGTTGTGGGTGACAATGCATTTAAGCTCAACATTTCCCCATTCCTTGACTGACAACCAAGGTTCAATGTGGATTGCCTTCAGCCATACTTTCCACCATTACTCGACACATCTGACATTCCTCATCTCATGGAGGAACTTAACGCAATGGGGACCATTGCCTCCTAAGGGGAGGATGAATTATCCAAGTGGATATTGGTGGCCACCCGCCTATTCCACTTGGGGCCCCACCATTGTTTCTTTGAGTTTTTTCCATTTCCTTAATTGTAGCACAATTTACTATTTTTAGCAATTTTTTGGGTCCTGAACTTCTGGAGCCGTTTTTAGGCCCTAAACGACGTTTTTTTGGGCTTGAAAGGTTCATCTAATATGCATTGAAGACACAATATTATTTTTTATTCATTGTATTCCTTGGATAGATCTCTCTAATGAAGTATCATGTATGTCAAACAAAGATAGTATGCCAAAGTTATGACCCAAGGAAATTGATGTACCGATTTACCCTGATGAGGCCCATAGTATGGTGTTTCATCTCCTAGGGTTAGGTTTATGGATGTTTATGGTTTTACATTGTTTCTAAATAATAAATAGGCCTTCAAGCCTCATTGTAACACAATTTAGAGGCCTGTAGCCATCACATCTCTTTTCAGAGATAAGATAGCAGCGCCCTAGCTAGTTTATTTTCATTTCATCTGTAATCATATTTAAATCATTTGATATAAATGAAATGGAGTTATATTTCTGTTGCATATATGTATTTATGGTTATATTTGTATTTTGTTGCGTTCCTGCATAAATCCATATCAAATAAGATATTAAATAAAATTATTATCTCCCAGAGGTCTCCTTTAATGAAAACATGTCTTGTTTGTAAATAAAATCATGAGACCTTCAAGGGAGAATCAAGAAAAAAGGTGTAATACAAGGAATGTAAAAAGAATTTAAATTTTTTTCTAATGTGCTAAAAAATTCTAATATTTTCAAAAGAATTTCTATAAAAGTAGGTGAGAACCAGCAAAGATATGATCTTGATGTTGAGATATTTTTCTAGAATACCACGTGTATAAATTGAAGTTCCAATGTAAACAAACACACAACATTCCAAAAAAATCTCTCAACATCAAAATGTTAACTATGAAAATATTCATGAAAAAAATATATGACCTTATCAACAATATAGGCAACACTAGGAAGATGAGAACCAATAGAGACAATAATTTTCAAAAACCATATCAAAGGCACTAGAAATGAAGCAAAGTTCCAATAAATATTTAAGTTCTATAGAAAATATAGAATAATGTTTTAAAAATAACTATTACCTCAAGAAGGAATATCTCATGTAGGTATCAAAACATATTCTTTGGCTTGTGCTTTTCCTCTAAGAGCATTGGTCATAAAGAAATAGATTGTATAGTGTATGAAAGAATTTATTATATGATAAATACAAGTAAATGATCTTATAATACCTCAATGAATGACTATGTAAGCAACAAATCCATAAGTCCTTATGAAGGTGGTGTTAAAATATTCAACTCATTTTCTCTACTAATGGATCATATTGAATGTTTCAAGTGCAATAAATTGGGGCTCAAATCATGTGACTGTATAAGAAACACGTTAATGACTCCCAAGAAAGGTAGATAATAGGATATTATCAAGCATAGAGATCAATGAAAAAAATTATGGAAAATGAAGCAAGAAAAGTAGGAATAATGTGGTCTAGCTCTATATGTTCAAAGCAAAGAAATCCAATGGTATATAGATAGTGGATGTTCAAGACATATGAAACATGATAGTAAAATTTCCCTCTTTAAAGGAAGTCAAATGAGGAAATTCCACTCTTGGAAATAATGATTTGAGAAGGATAATTGGAAAAGGCACAATCAATATTGAAAATGGATTGAGTAAAACTCAAAATGTTCTATTTTTTGAAGGATTAAAGAACAATTTCCTAAGTGTAAGTAAAATGTTTTATCAAGGGTATGATCTCACATTTCATTCTAAAGGATGATAACTAAGAAAATAAATTTTAGGAAGATTGGTATAAAATGAAGTCATCTCTATAAATAATGTATGTCATTAATTAAATTAAAAAGAATAAAATATTCTCTATGTGAGTAGTATCTGTCTAAGTTCATTAGTATAAGAAAATTTATTTTCAAGAGAAACAAGAGGTGGAAGATGTCCTCAAGAAGATGAGCACCTAGAGAGTAAGTTTTAGAAGAAGTGTGATGAAATGGAAAGTTAACAGGATATGAAGCAACCATTGGTGTAAATAAAGTGAAGTGAATGATGAACTTCAATTTGAAAGTATCGCAATTATATACAAGATGCTTATAAATATATAAGGAAAATGAACAAGGATATCTCAAGCCGATATCTCAAGTCATATAACTCCGGGGGGGGACTCTTTCTCATGTTATATATAAAAGGGGGAGTTTCCAATTATAAGAAGAAATAAATTAGGGGGGAGAAACCCTTTTTGATACCAAAGGGGAGAAGGTGAAAAAATGAAAAGTTATAGGAAACATAGCTTTAGAAAATGAGAACTTTCTAACAAGTGAATTCATGAATTAGTTGTAAACAAAGAGAAAATGTAACAAATGTATTACTTTTCCATTGATTGTCACATACCTAGTTCCATAAATGACTTACAAAGGATACAAGGTACCCAATATTTTCTTTTTCTTTTTACTAGCTTGACAATAAGCTTTGATACCACTTTTCATGTACCCCTACTAGAATTATCCTAACCACACTTGCAAAAAATTGATTTTAATCTCTTATACATTTTGTCAAGAACTTTGCATGTAAACCTTTTTCAAATACTTTTTATACAACTAATCAAGTATTATTTTTCTTGTAGAAAATTTTTCAAACATTTTGTATGAAATCAAATAAGGAACATTATTCTTATTCCACTTGTAAAACACTAGCTGAAATATACCACTCAATCATGCAACTTTTGATTATGATGTTTGAGGTGTTTTATCAAATAGTTTGTAATAAAATTATAATAAATCACCTTTAACACATTACTTTAAATGCTTTGCAGGCATCCCATGATGAAAAGGTCACCAGTTTGAAACCTTGTGGGAAAAATATGATCATGCTAAGGGATAGTGTTACTTGGGCTAGGTGAAATCTCTGGGTGATTTTGATGGCTTAGATTCTCCTGCATTATGACTACCCAAGCGACATGTTAGCCATGCTAGTCATATTAGGACTCACATTACCTAAAAAAAAAAAAATGATTTTCATGTGAAAAGGAATGGATCAACTATAACAATACTATGATACACCTATGCTAACATATAGAAATATTATCCCCATAAATAAAACAACATTTTCATTGGGACATTTCATATAATAGTTTGTATGTAATGAATCATTAAACCATTTATGCATTTATTGAAACACTTTGCATGCAAACTAGTATAGTGAAATCTTCAGGGCATATCTCCTAAATTATAGCAGTGAAAGTTCTAAAAACTTAACTAGCTTATAAGTGGGAGTTCAATTCACTATGATCCAATTTTCGTCCTCTGGAACCTATTAGATGAAAATTTATAGAAAAAATGCCAACATTAATTTTTTGATGTAGGATTTTAGGAGCATATAAGTTGCTCGACTTCCTTGGATCATATATCATAAAATATTGCAACCCAAGGTCTACAAGCTGGAACATAAGATCAGTGGGATTTCCCCTCACTATGGTCCATGTTTTAGCTTTTGTAAGCTCCCATAAGAAGAGTTATGGTAGAAATTCCAACATTACCTCTTTGATGCATGATTTTAGGAGCATCTAGGAAGATCATCTCCTAAAATATCGTGACCCAAGATCTAAAATTTGGATTAAATTATCAAGTGATTTCCCCACACTATGATCCAAGTTTTGACTGTTGGAACCTCCTAGAAGAAAAGTTGTAGTAGAAATTCAAACATGACCTATTGAAAGATGCATTTAGGAAACCTAACTTTGATAATAGTTCCTGAAATTTTGTGGCCAAAAATACATAAATTGGACGAGAGGATCATTGGGATTTATCCTCACTATGGTCCAAGTTTTAGAGTATAGAACCTCAAATTTTTATTTTCTTTTTTTTTATAGCAGAAATTCCAACATGAATTATTTAAAGAATAATTTAGGAAGTCTATCTTCCTCAACTAGTGTTGTTACAAATTCTAATACATATAAAAATATATAGCCAAATAGTATAACTATTACAACTGTTAGTTTCTGTCAGTCCTGTCAATCGCCAGTGATCAAATTTTACTCTTTCAAGTTGTTGATAGGGTCCTAGGTCAAATTTTTATAGTTTCATATAGGTTTTCAAATAAAAATTTCATCATTGGTTAGTATGTCTAGGTATGTTACTGCTCCCATCATCTCATGGTAAAAATTGTCATCTTGGTCATGCTATCACTCATTTTGATGAGTCATAAATAATGTGTCTTGATCACCATTTCAATCATCATCTGATGGTAATTCATACTACAAGGTTCAAAGGTCCAAATCATTAGTTTATAAATCCATTACGTGTCATTATTAGGTCAAGTCATCAAAAAGGTCATAAAAAGAGTCATAAAATCACCTAGGTCATCATTATGGGAGTAGTAATTAGGGAAAGTGATCAAAAATTATTTCCAAGGTACATTTTATACTCTATAAAGATGTAACTATGCATACTAAAGTTCAAAGTTGCAGTACACTAGCTTATCAAGTCATTTTTCAAAAAGACAAAGTGATGTCACATCATCACCCAAGGGAAAAATCGACGTGTAGCCTATAAAAAGACTAAAAAAACATAGTTTTTTCATTTCACTCCTATAAGAGATATCTCCACTGGAAAAGTGTGTTTAAACCCTCTAATAAACCAAATTCCTCCTTGAAAACCTGAATTTTCCTCCAACTCTACACTTTTGATCCTACGCTATGCTTCTGGCATCCATTGTTGCATTTTTGAATTGGAGGCAAAGAAACCATACAAAAGGTTTCATATTAGTAATTCAGGTCTTCCAGTACATGATGGACAAGTAAGTATCAGTTGTCACTCTTCTCTTGCATCAATATTCTCAAAATTTCAGTGAATTTACCTCTCCTAGGGTTTTCACTGCATTTTTCATTTCCATGTGAATTTATTTCAAATCAATGTTTAAACCCTAAGTTTCCTACTCCCCTACACTCATATACACCCTTCATACTTCCATAAAACACTTCCCTCACCTATTCCCCTTCATCTCCTACATTTCCTTACAAACCCTAGCCTAGGCTTCCCCATTAACAATTTCCTAGGCTAGGACTCTGTTATTGTCATTTTCACACCTTCCCCTCATTGTTTTTAAGAATTCTCACTTCCTTGGACTCCCTAACATATATCCTTATCCCCCAAAATTTTACCATAAATTTACACACTCCCCAATCCCTTCACCCCTTTCCTTCAACACCACACTCCCTTATCCCCTATTTTGACATTCATACCCTCTCCCTTTCCTTCTCACTCAGCTAGGGTTTTAAATCATGGAAACTAGAAACAATGACACTGAGAAGAAAAAGTATAATAAGGGTGGGAAAATGTCTAGGTATGTTCCATCATAGTTCAAAGAAATTATGGCCTCGCCTTTCATCAGAAAATCCTTTGAGGATTTGGGTTGTCTAGGTTTTTGTGAAAATATTCAACAAGAAGGTTACCATGCTCAATTGAGAAGCTTGTTTACCACCACTTTTATAAATGATAAGGCCAAAATTGTAGGGGTTGACTTCAACATTACATCATATGCCATTGCCATAGCTACATGTATTCCAAATCATGGAGAAAACTGGTTTAAAGGCATGGATTTAGACATTGAGAACTACAAAGCTTTCCTAAATCCACATTATAAAGATGTTCCAAAACACATTTTTCCATTCATACAATTGCTTGAAAGGTATGCTCCATTAATGAAGATGATAATGAGGTACTTTAACTATGAGGGTAATTTTTTAAGGTTATACCAGTACCATATAATATTACTAATGCATTTCAATGGTGCCAAGCCTCCTAACTTACCCCATTACCTCTACATAAGCCTTGCCAAGATGATAGAGAAGGTACATAGTAAAGGGAAGGATCATCAATAAAACTTATTTCACCATGGCTTGGTCAAAGCCATTGTGCTCCATAAATTTTCAGAGGTCAACATGCCCTAAGAGTCCTTCATACAATCAACATCTCTTTTTCCTGATACAAGTCAACCTAGTAGTCAATCTACTCTGGCATCACCAAGATCTCAGGAAGTTGGTTCCAAAAGTAAACCAGTGACAAGGAAACCTAGGGTTGGGGTGGCCCAAACCTACAGTAGAGGAAAAAGGCTAATTTTTTCTCCTGGCAGTGAGGAAATGGCTAAACCTAATTTAGTTGAAAAAGATACATCAACATATTAACATGAGGCACCATTGCAATAAGAATAATAGGTACACTTTGAAACTTACCTGGTAGACCTAGAAATGCATGAGGACAAGTGACCTGAGGAGATTATAAAGGTAAAGGTAGTTGAAATCAAAGATCTAAAGTACATAATTTCAAGGAAAACTTCATGATATAATTTCTATAGCAAGAGAACATGCAACTTCAAGTAAAAAAAATTTTCCTTAGTAAACCCAAGGCAGATTTGGAGAAGAAATAAGACAAAGGTAAGTTTTTGATTGATGTTTATCATCTTGAGGATAAGGAGGTACAAATCGAACCAAGGAGGCCAAGACACATAGGTTGCAAGAGGAAGAAAGAGCAATAAAGTTAATCATCTCCTTAACTAGGTCAACATGATTTTGATGAGTTGATTGTAGCAGAGATTGAAAAAGACAAGGAATTTTGGCTTGGTAAGGCAAATGATCATTTGGAAAAGCTTTTCAAGAGGTCCAATAGGAACAATAAGCTCCAAGCTCAAAGAGAGATAACTTAGACTTGCTTGCTGATTCATCCTTAATTATTTAACCCATCACACAAGGAGTTAAAGAAACAAGTTTCAAGAAATTTTGAATAAATTTTGTCAAATTTTGAAATTTAGGGTATTTTGACAATTTTGTGATGTATAGAAGCACAATGATCTCATGTTATGCTTCTTCCTGAGGGCAGTAAATGAGGTCTAACCTACATGGTTGGAGAGGTATTCACTAGTACATTACAAGTATACCCTCGGGTTGCAATGTGAGTGCATAAACTGGAAGGAAATGTCAAAAAACATGCTAAAAAATAGGTTTCTGCCAGTGTTTCAAACCCCACGTTGCAATTTTCGAGTAGTCTTGGGAAAAGTGATTTTTGGAGGCCTGGAAAAGGGATTTTTGCAGGTTTAAAACTTCAAGAGGTTAGTAGACACACTCAGATACCATCATTAGCTTTCAAATCAATAAATGGACCAAGGACACTCCCTCAACACATGCTCACAAATTGCATGCTATGATTCTATTAGACACACTGTGCTTATGAGGAAATTTTCCGCCCTTCTGTCAGCAATGTCATTTTTGGTTTTTATCAGTAAACTCAACTTTTCATGATGTAATTATTCAGTTTGGGTTTCTACATGATGTAACCAAGTGTAATTGAGCTTGTAAATGTAAATTTGATGTAATTATGATGGTCATTAATGTTAGAAAGGTCAGTCAAAGCTAAATGGAGAGTTTGTTCTAACCTCCCTAATCCTAGGTTTGGTTAGATAAATTAGTGTAAATCAGTTCCTATCATGAGGGATTCGACCCCTGAGAGAGGGGAATGTGGTTTTGGTCTATATGTAGCTTGTTTTCAGTAAAATTCAAGGTTGTAAATCAGATAGTAGAAGGCTTGGAGCTTTGTGTATAGTATATTTTTGCAGAAATACAAGGGCAGTTGCAACTATTATATAGGGATTCAAGTGGTATAATTTTGTGACATTTTTTTCCTTCTGTAAATCAATTTTATGAATGTTTAGTTATCTTTATTTCCATATCTTTGCTTTCAATGATCTTCCTATGAGTTGTTAAACACAATTCTCAATTTTATGCTCTCTTTTGATAGGAATTTCATTGTTATGTTATTCATCTTCTGATAAATGAATTAATGTTTGTCATGCTCATTTTTAACCTTTTATTTTCAACCCTACACTACATTGAAAACCTCAAAGTGTCACTAAACATACTTTCCTTGCCCATTTGTATCCATGCAACTAAAATCTTTTGAAATATGACCTAGTTTCTGTGACCTCTCATCTTGATCCAGCTAAACCCTAAATTTCAAAACCCTAGATCTCAATCCATAGCCTAATATATTTTTACCCTCTCAAATCACCTTGTTGGTTGTGAGGTCATAGAGAAAGCCCTCTATGATTTGGTAGGGCTATCTACCAAATCCTAAGTGGTTCAAGGTTACCTCCTTTGGTCTCCTTTCTTAGCCTTGGGACACTATGGAGGATATTAACTTGATGATTTAACAATTTTCTCCCAAACATATGAAGGTCACTTGCATCATTTGAGAAATTATTTCCAGAGGTGTAGGAAATTTAGTATTTTGTTGAATCCAAAAATGAGTTTGTTTTCCATGGAAGAAGGTAAGTTACTTGGGCATATCATGTCAAAGGATGGCATTTTCATAGACCCCTCAAGAATTAGAGCAATCCAACAATTGGATTTTCTGAGAAATAAGAAATAAATTCAGTCTTTTAATTGTAAGATAAACTTTTTGAGAAGGTTCATTCCTAACCTTGCTAAAAATTTATGGGAGATAACTAACATGTTAAAGAAGGAAAGTGAGGTAAAATGGTCTGAATATGCTAAGAAATATTTCAATTCATTAAATTTATCTTTGTCCCATGCTCCAATATTGATTAGCCCCGATTATACTATGGATTTCAATATTTTTTCATTTTCTTTTGAGTACACATTGGTTGTTGTCTTAATGCAGAAGAAGAACCTAAAAACAGAACAACCAATTGCATTTTTAGTAGAATCATAAGGGATGTGGAACTAAGGTATACCATCATTGAAAAACAAGCTCTTACACTTGTGAAGGCTTTGAAGGATTTCAGAGTATAAATTTTTCATTCGCATATTTTCGCCTATGTCCCAAATACAACAGTCAAAGATGTTTTGATGCAAACTGACCCTGAAAGTAGGCGCAAAAAATGGACTGCTGCAATGTTGGAGTATGACCTCGAAATTAAGCCAATGAAGCTGATCAAGACAAGGTTTCTTGAAGCTTATGTCAGAGTGAAATTTGCACGATTTGGACGTCAATCTCATTGCTATAGTTTTTGATGAAGAAGTGGATGATTCAACACCTCAGGTATCACATATTTTCACTTCATCTCCTTGGTATTCAGACATTGTTTATGTACTTGAGAATTTTAATCCTCCACTGTATGCGTTAAAAAGTAGGAGTAGATCATTGAATTTGAAAGCTTTGAAATATATTATTCTTGATAATGCATTATTTTGGAAAGATCAGGGAGGATTATTGTTGAATTGTTTAGTTGAAAAATAGGCAAAGGAGGTAATCACTGATTTTCACAAGGGAGATTATGGTGGTCATATATTTTGGAAGAACAAAAAAAAATGCATTGAGTGCTGGATTTTATTGGCCGATTTTATTTTCTGATGTTTACAAAACTGTCATGAGTTTCCATGTGTGTCAGATTTTCTAGGGAAAGAGGAAGTTGTTATCGCTGCCCTTGCAACCCATTTTAGTTCAAGCACCATTTCTGCAGTGCGGTCTTTATTTTATCTTTGAGATTCAACCTACATCTTCATCTCAACACAAGTGGATCTTAACAGAACCATTTATTTCATGAAGTGGATTGAGGCTATCCCCACCAGGTAGGCTATGAATGCGATAATAATTCAGTTTATTAAGTCTAAGATTTTATCACGATTTGTTTGTCCACATAAAATAATCATAGATAACAAAACCGACTTTAAATATAAGAAGATGATTGATTTATGTGACAAGTAACACATAAGGCTCGATCACTCAACAACATATTACCCACAAGGTAATGTGTTGCTTGAATCATCAAATAAATCATTGGTAAACATCATCAAGAAGTTGCCAGAAGAAAATAAGAAGAATTGGCACAAGAAGTTGATCAATGCTCTATGGGCGGATAGAGTGAGCACTGAGAAATACATATGTATGTCACCTTTTCAGTTGGTACATGGAGTGGACACTATTTTTCCAACTTCTCTTGTTGTCCTGGTCATGAAAATTTTGCAGGAAGTAGACAATAAGCCTAATGATATTCAACAGAGAATCAATCAGATGATTCATTTGTAGAAATTCCAAGAGGAATTATTTTAGAATACTTAAAAGCTTCAAGAAAAAATCAAGAAGATATATGATAGAAAAAAAGGTAGATTATTTCAGTATGGGAGTTATAGTTCTCTGATGGGATTCCTGGAACAAGGAGAAAGGAAAGCATGGAAATTTTGAAAACTTGTGGAAAGGACCATATAGAATTTTGGATTTCGAAGGAAAGTATGCCTTTTTGTTGGAATAAATTGATGGGCAAGATTTTTCAATAGGACCAGTCAATAGTAGGCTCCTCAAGCATTACCTCACTTAATTTTTTAGAAATTTCTCATTTTCATTGTACATACCAGTTTATTTTGATGCCAAAACTATGAAGGAGTTGTCATGGAAGCTTGAAGCCCGAAGTAAAGGCCATACTATTTCTTTGATCAACTGTTGTTTTAAGGATTTAAGTCAGTATTTTTATTTTTTTATGTTTTTATTTTTTATTTTTATTATTAGTATTATTATTATTATCATTAAAAAAAAAATTTCAGTATGTCAAGTCAGTTCAGTTTGTCAAGTTATTTAATCTTTGAGTCTTGCTTTTTATTTTTGACTCCATGCCCAATGGATGAGGCTACTTGGTCTATAGTGTTCTTGACACCTCCTAAGGAGATGTCATCCCCAGCTGGAGCCAATGTTAGTGTCTGTCAGTCCTGTTAGTCACAAGTGATCAAATTATACTCTTTCAAGTTGTTGATAGGGTCCTAGGTAAAATTTTTATTGTTTCAAATAGGTTTTCAAATAAAAATTTGATTAATGGTTAGTATGTCTAGGTATGTTACTACTCCCGTCATCTCAAGGTCAAAATTGTCATCTTAGTCATGCCATCACTCATTATGATGAGTCATCAATAATGTGTCTTGATCACCATTTTAGTCATCATATCATGGTCATTCATACTGCAAGGTTCAAAGGTCCAAATCATCAGTTTATAAATCCATTAGGTGTTATTATTAGGTCAAGACATCAAAAAGGTCATAAAAAGAGTCATGACATCACCTAGGTCATCATTATCGGAGTAGTAATTAGGGAAAGTGCTAAAAAATTATTTCCAAAGTACATTTTATCCTCTATAAATATGTAACTATGCATACTAAAGTTCAAAGCTACAGTACACTAGCTTATCAAGTCATTTTGCAAAAAGACAAAGTGATGTCTCATCATCACCCAAGGAAAAAATCAACCTCCAACCTATAAAAATACTAAAAAAGCACATAATTTGTTCATTTCACTCTCATAAAACATCTCTCCACTGGAAAAGTACATTTCATCCCTAAGAGAAACCAAATTCCTCCTTGAAAACCTAAATTTTCCTCCTACGTTACACTTTTTCTCTCCTACACTACGCTTCTGGCATCCATTGCTACATTTTTGAATTGGAGGCAAAGAAACCATATGCAAGGTTTCATCTTAGCAATTCAGGCCTTAAATTACCTGTTGGAAAATTAAGTATCAGCTGTCACTCTTCTCTTGCACCAATATTCTCAAAATTTCAGTGAATTTCCCTCTCCTAGGAATTTCACTGCGTTTTTAATTTCCATGTGAATTTGTTTCAAATTAGTGTTTAAAACCTAATTTTCCTACTCCCTTACACTCATATACACCCTTCATACTTCCCTAAAACACTTCGCTCACCTATTCCACTTAATCTCCTACATTTCCTTACAAACCCTAGCCTAGGCTGCCCCATTAATAGTTTCCTAGGCTAGGACAGTGTTTTTGTCATTTTGACACCTTCCCCTCATTGTTTTTAAGAAGTATCACTTCCTTGTACTCCCTAAAATCTATCATTATCCCGTAACTTTTTCCCATAAATTTACACACTCCCTAATCCCTTCATCCCTTTCCTTCAACACCACAGTCTCTTACCCCTTGTTTTCACAATCATACCCTCTCCATTTCATTCTCAGTCAGCTAAGGTTTTAAATCATGGAAAACGGAAACAATGAAATTGAGAAGAAAAAGTATAATAAGGGTGGGAAAGTGTCTAGGTATGAGCCATCACAAGTCAAAGAAATCATGTTCTCACCTTTCATCAGGAAAGTATTTGAGGATGTGGGTTGTCTAGGTTTTTGTGAAAAGATTCAACAAGCAGGTTAACATGCTCAATTGCCAAGATTTTTTGCCACCACTTTTAGAAAGGATAAGGCTAGAATTGTAGGGTTTGACTTCAACATTAGAACATATTCCATTTCCATAGATATAGGTATTCCAAATCATGGAGAAAACTATTTTAAAGGTATTCCTAAAGCCATATTATAAAGATGCTCCAAAACACCTTATTCCCTTTAGAAAATTGCTTGACACGTATACTCCATTAATAAATATGATAATGAGGTACTTTACCTATGAGGGTAGGTTTTAAAGGCTATACAAGTACCATATACTATTACTGATGAATTTCAACGATGTCAAGACTTTTAACTTACCTCATTAGCTCTATAAAAGGCTTGTCAAGATGACAGAGAAGGTATAGAGTAAAGGGAAGGATCTTCAATCAAACTTGTTTAACCACGGATTGGTCAAAGTCATTTTCATCCATCAAATTTCAGAGATAAAAATTCCCTAGGATGCATTCATCCAAGCAACATCTCTTTTTCCTAGTACAAGTCAACCTAGTAGTAAATCTACTCCTTTGGAATCCCCAAGACCTCAGGAAGTTGGTTCCACAAGTAAACCAATGACAAGGAAACCTAGGGTTGAGGTGACCAAAACCTAATAGAGGAAAAAGGCTGATGTTTTCTCCTGGCAGTGTGGAAAGGGCTCAACCTAATTTAGTTGAAAAAGAGACATCAGAATATCAACATGAGGCACCAATGCAAGAAGAAGATCATGTGCACTTTGAAACTTACATGGAAAACCTAGAAATGCATGAGGAGTAAAAGTCAGCTGAGGAGATTATAAAGGAAAAGGAAGTTGAAATCAAAGAGCTAAATGACATACTTTCAAAGGCCAACTTCATGAAAACATTTCTACCACAAGAGAGTAGGTAGCTTCAAGTAAAACAACTTTTTATTAGTAAACCCAAGGAATATTTGGAGAAGAAAGAAGAAAAAGGTAAGTATATGATTGACATTGATCATATTGAGGACAAGGAGGTGCAAATAAAACCAAGGACACCAAGAACAAGAGGTCTCAAGAGGCAGAAAGATTAAGAAATGAATCATCTCCTTAACTAGGTCAACAAGATTTTGATGAGTTGATTGTAGCAAAGATTGAACAAGACAAGGAATTTTGGCTTGGAAATGTAAATGATATTTTGTAAAAGCTTATCAAGAGGTCCAATAGGAACAACAAGCTCCAAAGGCACATGGCAATGCACTACTGCACCAGAAACATGGTTTCTCATATTAGGGTAAAAAACATGAGAAAGAGGCTAAGGAAAACCCTAATAAAGCTAAGGAATAGAGAAAAATTGGAATTTATTGCTGATTCATCCTTTATTGTCTAACCCATCACCCAAGGAGTCAAAAAAACAAATTTCAAGCAATTTTGAAGAAATTTGTCAAATTTTGAAATTTTGGGTATTTTGACAAATTTGTGCAGTACAAAAACACAACAAGCTCACGCCGCGCTTCTTTCCAAGGGCACTAAATGAGGTATAACCTACATGGTTGGATATATATTCACTAGTAAATTACATTTATACACTTGGGTTGCCATTCCAGTGCATAGGTTGGAAGGAAAAGTAAAAAAACATGCTCAAAAATTGGTTTATGCTAGTGTTTCAGACCCCACGCTGTGGTTCGAGATCAGTCTTGGGAAAAGTAATTTTTGGAGGCCTAGAACAGGGATGTTTTCAGGTTTAAAACTTCAAGAGGCTAATAGACACACTATTATACCATAATCAACTTTTAGATAAACGAATGGACCAAGGAAACTCCCTCAAACATTCTCACAAAGTGCGCACTGCGCTTTTGAGGAAATTCGAGGCGCTTCTGTCAATAATGTCATTTTTTGGTTTTTATCAATCAAAATAGACTTTTCATGATGTAATTAGTCAATTTGGGTTTCTACATGATGTAACCAAGTGTAATTGAGCTTGTAAATGTCAATTTGATGTAATTATGATGGTCATTAATGTTATAAAGGTCAGTCAAAGCTAAATGGAGAGTTTGTTCTAACCTCCCTAGTCTTAGGTTTGGTTAGAGAAATTAGTGTAAATCAGTTCCTATCATGAGGGATTCGACCCCTTAGAGAGGGGAATATGATTTTGGTCTATATTTATCCTTTTCTTTTTTCAGTCAGATTCAAGGTTGGACATCAGAGAGTAGAAGGCTTGGATCTTTGTGTACAGTATATTTTTGTAGAAATAGAAGGCAAATTGCAACTATTATATAAGGATTCATGTGGTATTATTTTGTGACATTGTTTTCCTTCTGTAAATCACTTTTATGAATGTCTATTTATCTTTATTTCCATATATTTTATTTTAATGATCTTCCTATGAGTTGTTAAACATAATTCTCAAGTTTATGCTCTTTTTTGATAGGAATTTCGTGTTTATGTTATTCATATTATGATAAATGAACTCATTCTTGTCATGCTCACTTGAACATTTTATTTCCCCCCTACACTACACTAAAAACCTCAAAGTGTCATTGCACATAAATTCCTTTCCCCTTTGTATCCCTGCAAATGAAATCTTTCGAGATCTGACCTAGTTTCCTTGACCTCTCCTCCTGATCTAGCTAAACCGTAAATTTCAAAACCTCAGAGTTCAATACCTAGCCTAATATATTTTTACCCTATCCAGTCACCTTTTTGGTCATGAGGTCACAGAGAGAGCCCTCTCTGATTTGGTAGGGCTAGCTACCAAATCCTAAGTGGTTCAAGGTTACCTCCTTCGGAATCCTTTCTCAACCTTGGGACACTGTGGAGGACAAAAATTTTGGCGTTGTTTCCGGGGAACAAAATATCACATCTTCGTTGGGATTTCACAAAAAATTATTTGAGATCTAGTCCTTTTGGTGACAAGAACTAGATTTCAAGAAGGTTGACTTAGATTTTCATAGCCAAAGTGTAGTTTTTTAGAACTGGCTCCTATGAAGTTCACAATATCAAATCCCAATCCTAATCTACCATCACCAGTTGAAGACCCAAAGAGGATTATTATGAACCAAATATCACAACTTCAACAAGTTGAATCAAGTTCACCATCATTGGTAAGATATATATCACTTCCTGCTGATTTGACTACACTAGAATATTTACCTTTCGACATCAAATTTGAGCTTTCATTGTTTAGGACTAAATCTAAATCTTAACTTTTGAAAATAGTATATGATCCTCTAAAAATTGAATTTATTCCACCATCATTAGAGTCTTCATATGAAACTGATAGGAAGGTTTGGTGCCATTTCCATAAGCTTCAAAAGTTGGCTAATAGCTTACAATATATCTCTATTAAGTACTGGCAAGAAAGCTTGTCTACTGCTACATCAATACCTTCATCATATCATTCAGCTGCTACAACATCATCCACTAATCATCCATTACTTCCTCCAAATTCATCTCCTACATTAACACCCCTTATTGCTATCCCCACACTACCTTCTGCAACATTCATGGCCATATTTTCCCCTTTAATGTTGCTTCCTGCACTCACTGACTTACCTCAAGGATATGGTCAAAGAATCCCTTTGTTTGATGGTACAATGGAGGTCTCAGCTCAGAAAAATGTAGCCAAAATAACATATTCCTTTGATCTTGAAGAGATCGACAATGATGATGCCAAGATGAGAGTAATTGCCCAAAGTTTTTCAGGAGATGTGAAGAAGTGATTTGATACTGTAACAGAACATTCAGTAGCTAACACACAACAATTATTCGATATTTTCTGAGCCAATTGGTAAGAAAATAAGAATCCTCTTCACATTCTAGTAGAATATAATGATTTGAAAATGAATTCAAATGAATTTGTAGAAGACTTCACTGTCAGATTCAATAGGGTGTATAAATCGATTCCGAATGACATAAAAAATCCTCTTGCCTTGGAATTGCTCCATTATCCCTATTCCTTTGATCCCGTCATGGAATATCAGTTGAGGGAGAGGAGTCTTGCAAATCTTGAAGAAATGCAAAGCAATGCTGTGAACGTTTAAGTAAACTTGCTGATTAATAAATCAAAGGCCAAAATAGAAAAAAGGGGTTATAATCAAAGAAGAGCCATCTACTTCATCCGATGGTAAGATGGACACTTTAATAAGAAATATGGAAAATATGATGGATAGAATGATGGTATCAGATAAGAAAAAAAAATGATCAGAAATCATAATTTCAAAGGAAAAAAACAACAACAACAACCTCAATTCAGAATCAAGCAAAGAGAGCAAAGAGGTCAGGACCAACAGGAACAGCAGCAGATAAGTAATCCACTCTAGTATAATTATGCATAGGTTGAAGAAGATGATATTTTGGAAGAGAATCATCTTTTTGACAAAGATTAGCAACCTATTTTCTTAACCGAACATAAAGAATATACTCAAGAACATGAGGCTGATCAGTATGATGATCAACAATTTGTTCCTTCAAGTGATGCTATGATAGCAACAGAGACGGGAGAATATCAGATAGGTTTCAAAAATTACCTTAGCTCAATGCAAAGGAAATATAGTTGGAGGAACAGAAAAGAGCATATTACTTTGAATCAGAAGAGGCCAACTTCTCCAAAGGATACTCAGCCCCAAAAGCCGACCTTTACAAACCAAAAAAAAGAAAAGGAGCTTGATGCTACTAATCAGATAAAGAAAAATGAGGCACCCACCAGAAATTCAAAGAAAGATAAGAAAACACAAACTGCAGGTCATATAAGGGATATTCCCACCAAAGAACGGTCCGAAAGGAATGATGCCACTTCCAAAGAGGTAGAAAAATATCCCAATCTGTTTAGTTTAGAGAATGAAATTTCCAAATTGAAAGTTTTCATTCCTTTAACTAAACTGGTAAAGAATTATCAATATAAGTTTCATGTAGCTAAAATGATCAAAGCTGACCAAAAATATGATATGTTGAATGTTAGTGATGACCACCCTGAGTTGTTGTTTGGCCCAACCATAGATGGAAACTTACCAGACAGTGAAGTCCCACATTTCTACCTCAGTCTTAGAGTCCATGATTTTATCCTTCACAATGTCAAGTTAGACTCTTGAGAATCTCACAATCTCATGGCCAAAGCCATAATGGAAAAGTTAGGATTGGATATTACTCACCCATATCACGACCTTTACTCCTTTGACTCAGGAAGGGTTAGGTGTCTCAGTGTCATTAAATATTTGGTAGTATCGCTTGATTAGATTCCATAAAAGAATGTTCTGATGGATGTGGTTGTATTTGATATTCCTCCAAGTTATGGGATGTTTCTCTCGTGGTCATGGGGAGAAAAGCTAAAAGGAACTTTGTAGATCGATTTCTCTTATGCTAATATACCAATTTTCAGTTAACTCCGAAAATTGTATTGGAAAACTAAGATGAAATGTATGATAAATAGCAAAGAGAAACCAAATAATCACCCTATACACTTCGTACGTACCAACTTAGAGTATTTTATTTTGTTTAATGATGATAATTCAATTGATATAGATAGTCAGCTAGTAGAGAATACAAAAATTTCAGAAGTTTCAGGTAGCGTTGGAGAATTTTTCAATGCAGAAAAGAAGGAACAAAAAGTGAATGATTTGCAGCCAAGTACATCAGCTGAGCAGGCAATAGAATCAGTGAAAGAAACATAGCATGTTGAGAAAACAGATCAACAAACATAAAACAAAGATCAACCATACAATTTTGAGCTTTCGGATGAAGAAAAGATTCTTTGGACTATGGATTTTGATCGAGCAGTGGGAAAGGAAGGAGCAGGAATAGGAATTTGGATTCATAGCCCAATGAATCATTCATGCAATATTCGTCCTAATGTGAGGTGTTTTTCATATAAAATTTCTTTTAATTGTTCAAATAATGAAGTAGAATACGAAGCTTTGGTTGTCGGGATTAAGCTTCTTAAGAAGCTAGGGACTAAAAGGATTTTAGTTGATGGTGACTCTGAGTTCATAATAAAACATGTAAAAGGGGAATACCAAGCCAAAAATTCAATAATGCAAGCATATCGCAATGTTGTGTTAGATATTCTCAAAACATTTTTTGAATATACTTTATATGCGATTCCTAGAAACCATAATTGCATTGCTGACTCTCTTACTACTGCAACAAGCATGTTTAGAATTCTGATACATCCTAGTAGGAAATATGAAATTAATGTTAAGCATCTCCCTGATGTTCCAGATAACCTTCAACATTGGTAAGTGTTTCAGGATGAAAAGAAAATCAACAATTTTCTGCAAATGGAGTAAGAGTTTGCCACTTCTCATATCGATGATGTATTTTATGGAGATGATCAGGGAGTTAATGCGACAAAATTAGAGGTTTTGTAGCTAAAATAAAAATCCATTCTAAGAGTTTTTGTACTTTTGAAGAGCTCTTTGATCAAGATGGTGTCGCAAAGAAACCAACAATGGTCCCTACTGAAGCAGGAGTTGAAGATATCAACATTGGCACGGGCGAGAAGCCAAAGATGGGGAAGTTGTCAAAATTCTTGACTCTGGAAATGAAAAGTAAATACACAAAAATTTTGGTTGAGTTTTCAGATGTGTTTGCATGGGATTATTGAGATTTGAAGGTTTATGATAAAAGAATAATTCAACACACTATTCCTATCAACATCGATCATAATCCTTTCTGCCAAAAGCTCAAGAGGATCAATCTGAGATTGTTTCCATAAATTGAGAAAGAGGTAAACAAATTGTATAAGGTTGGTATCATTATCCCTCTTTTCTTTTCTAATTGGATGTCGAATCTGGTTCCAGTTAGAAAAAAGACAGGTGAAATTCGTTTATGCATTGATTTTTGAAATCTAAACAAAGTGTCCTTGAAGGACAATTATCCTCTCCCTAAGATGGATCACATATTACAGAGGGTATTTGGTGCTTTTAGAATGTCATTTCTTCATGGGTACTCAGGGTATAATCAATTTTTTATGCATCCAGATGATCTTGAGAAGACATATTTTATGACACCGTGGGGTAATTTTATGTATGCCAAGATGCCTTTTGGGCTGAAAAATGTAGGAGACACATTTCAATGAGTGATGGATATCACTTTTGCTAATGAAAAGGATGTATTTTTGGTTATTTACCTTGAATATTTAACAATTTTATTTCAAAAAGATGAGGATCACTTGTATCATTTGAGGATTGTTTTCCAGAGGTGCAGGAAATTAAGTATTTCATTGAATCCCAAAAAGAGCTTTTTTACCATGGATGAAGGTAAGTTACTTGGGCATATCATATCAAAGGATGGCATCTACATAAACCATTCAAGAATTGAAGCAATCAAATAGTTGGATTTTCTGAGAAATAAGAAAGAAATTCAGTCTTTTAATGGTAAGATCAAATTTTTGAGAAGGTTCATTCCTAACCTCACTAAAAACTTATGGGAGATAACTAACATGTTAAAGAATGAAAATGAGGTAAAGTGGTCTGAAGATGCTAAGAATTCTTTCAATTCAGTCAAGTTATCTTTGTCTTGTGCTCCAATCTTGATTAGCCCCGATTATACTATGGATTTAATTATTTTTTCATTTTCTTTAGAGTGCACATTATATTTCGTCCTAATGCAGAAGAAGGACCTAAAAACAGAACAACAAATTTCATTTTTTAGTAGAACCATAACGGTTGCATCAAAAAGGTATAACATCATTGAAAAACAATATCTTGCACTTGTGAAGGCTTTTAATGATTTCCGAGTATACATTTTGTATTCACATATTGTCGCCTATGTCCCAAATGTAGCAGTCAAAGATGTTAATGCAGGCTGACCCTGAAGGTAGCGACTGAAAATGGATTTTTGCAATGTTGGAGCATTACCTCGAAATTAGAACAATGAAGTTGATCAAGGGACAAGGTTTAGTGAAGCTTATGGTAGAGTCCAATTTTCATGATTTGGACATCAATATCATCACTAGAGTTTTCAATGAAGAAATGGTTGATTCAATGCCTCAGGTATCACATATTTTCACTTCATCTCCTTGGTATTCATACATTGTTTATGTACTTCAGTATTTTAATCCTCTGCCGGATGTGTCAAAGAGTAAGAGTAGATCATTGAAGTTGAAATCTTTAAAATATTTTATTCTTAATAATGCATTATTTTGGAAATATCCAAGAGGAGTCTTGTTGAATTGTTTGGTTGAAAACGAGGCAAAGGAGGTAATGACTAATTTTCACAAGGGAGATTGTGGCGGTCATCTCTTTTGGAAGACTACCAAAAACAATATATTAAGGGATAGCTTTTATTGGTCGAGTCGATTTTCTAAAGTTTACAAAACTGTCATGAGTTTCCATGAGTGTCAGATTTTTTAGGGAAAGAGGAAGTTGTTACCACTTCCCTTGCAGCCCATTTCATTTAAATCACCCTTTCAGTAGTGGGGTCTTGATTTTATCGGTGAGATTCACCCTTCATATTTAGTTCAACACAAGTGGATATTTACATCAACCTATTATTTCACGAAACGGATCAAGGCTATCACCACCATAGAGGCTATGAAATCGGTAATAATTCAGTTTATTGAGTCTAACCTTTTGTCATGATTTGGTTTTCCATAGAAAATAATCACAGATAATGCAACTGCCTTTAAATCCAAGAAGATGATTAGTTTATATGACAAGTACCACATAAGTCTCACGAACTCAACAACATATTACCCACAAGGTAATGGGTTGGTTGAATCATCCAATAAATCATTGGTAGACATCATCAAGAAGTTGCTGAAAGAAAATAAGGAGAATTGGCACAAGAAGTTGATCAATGCTCTATGGGTGGATAGAGTGAGCACTAAGAAATCCATAGTTATGTCACCTTTTTAGTTGGTATATGGAGTGGAAACTATTTTTCTGACTTCTCTTGCTGTACTAGGCATAAATTTTTTGCAGGAAGTAGATAGTGAGCCTAATTATATTTAGCGTAGAATCAATCACATGATTCATTTACATCAATCTCGAGATGAAGTATTTTAGAATAATTCAAAGATTCAAGAAAAGATCAAGAAGATATATGATGGAAAAAGTCAGATGATTTCGATGTGGGATATGTAGTTCTTTGATGGGATGCCTGAAATGAGGATAAATGAAAGCATGACAAGTTTGAAAACTTGTGGAAAAGACCATACAAAATTTTGGCTTTTAGCCTTTTTTTGGAAGAACTTGATGGACAAGTTTTTTCAGGAGGACCAGTCAATGGTAGGCTCCTCAAGCATTAAATCACTTGATTTTTTAGAAATTCCTCATTTTCATTGTACATAACAATTTATTTTGATAAACTGTGAAGGATTTTTCATGGAATCTTGAAGACAGAGGTGAAGGCCATAAGGGTGGTTTTTTTTTTCTTTTTCTTTTTAGTATGTCAAGTCATTTCAATTTTTCAAGTTATTTTTGTTTCGAGTCTTTCTTTTTATTTTTGACTCCATGCCCAATGGATGAGGCTACTTGGTCTATGGCGTTCTTAACACCTCCTAAGGAGTTTCCATCCCTATATGGAGCCAACATTAGTGTCTATTAGTCTTGACAGTCGCCAATGATCAAATTGTAATCGTTCAAGTTGTTGATAGGGTCCTAGGTCAAATTTTTGTAGTTTAAAATATGTTTTCAAATAAAAATCTGATCATTGGTTAGTATGTCTAGGTATGTTACTGCTCCCATCATCTCAAGGTAAAAATTGTCATCTTGGTCATGTCATCACTCATTGTGATCAATAATGTGTCTTGATCACCAAATAAAGTCATCATCTCATGGTCATTCATACTGCAAGGTTAAAAGGTACAAATTATCGGTTTATAAATCCATTAGGTGTCATTATTAGGTCAAGTCATCAAAAAGGTCATAAAAAGAGTCATGACATCACCTAGGTCATAATTATTGGAGTGGTAATTAGGGAAAGTGCTCAAAAATTATTTCCAAAGTACATTTTATTTTCTATGAATATGTAACTATGCATATTAAAGTTCAAAGCTGCAATACACTCACTTATCAAGTCGTTTTTCAAAAAGACAAAGTGATGTCACATCATCACCCAAGGGAAAAATGAACCTCCAACCTATAAAATGACTTAAAAAGTACATAATTTGTTCATTTCACTCTCATAAGACATCTCTCCACTGGAAAAGTGCATTACAGCCCTCAGAGCAACCAAATTCCTCCTTGAAAACCTGAATTTTCCTCCTACTCTATGCTTTTTCTCCTACGCTACGCTTCTGGCATCCATTGCTGCAATTTCGAATTGGAGGAAAAGAAACCATCTAAGAGGTTTAATATTAGCAATTCAAGCCTTATAGCACATTTTTTACAGGTAAGTATCAGTTGGCACTCTTCTCTTGCATCAATCTGCTCAAAATTTCAGTGAATTTCCCTCTCCTAGGGTGTTCACTGTGTTTTTCATTTCCATGTGAATTTGTTTCAAATCAGTTTTTAAACCCTAAGTTTCCTACCCCCCTACACTCATATACACCCTTCATACTTCCATAAAACACTTCCCTCACGTATTCCCATTCATCTCCTACATTTCCTTAGAAACCCTAGCCTAGGTTGTCCCATTAACAGTTTCCTAGGCTAGGACTATGTTTTTATCATTTTCACACATTCCCCTCATTTTTTAATAATTATCACTTCACAGAACTCCCTAACATCTATCCTTATCCCCTAAAATTTTCCCGTAAATTTACACACTCCCTAATCCCTTCATCCCTTTCCTTCAACACCACTGTCCCTTATCCCCTATTTTCAAAGTCATACCCTCTCCCTTTCCTTCTCACAAAGCTAGGGTTTTAAATCATGGAAACTGGAAACAATGACACTGAGGAGAAAAAATATAATAAGGGTGGGAAAGTGTCCAGGTATGATCCATCATAGGTCAAAGAAATAATGGCCTCACCTTTCATCAAGAAAGCCTTTGAGGATGTGGGTTGTTTCGGTTTTTGTGAAAATATTCAACAAGCAGGTTACCATGCTCAATTGAAAAGTTTGTTTGCCACCAATTTTAGAAATGATAAGGCCATGATTGTAGGGGTTGAATTCAACATTACAATATATTCCATTTCCATAGCTATAGGTATTCCAAATCATGGAGAAAACTGGTTTAAAGGCACAGATTTAGACATTGAGAACTACAAAGATTTCCTAAAGCCACATTATAAAGGTGCTCCAAAATAAATTTTCCCCTTTATACAATTGCTTGATAGGTATCCTCCATTAATTAATGATTAATGAGGTACTTTACCTATGAGGGTAGGTTTTCAAGGCTATACCAATACCATATAAGAATACTGATGCATTTTACAGGTGTCAAGCCTCTTAACTTAGCTCATTATATTTATAGAAGCCTTGTCAAGATGACAGGGAAGGTACAGAGTAAAGGGAAGGATCATCAATCAAAATTGTTTCAACATGGATTGGTCAAAGCCATTGTCCTCCAGCAGCTTTTAGAGATCATCATGCCCTGGGATGCATTCATCCAATCAACATCTCTTTTTCCTGCTACAAGTGAACCTAGCAGTCAATCTACTCCTTTGGAATCACCATGACCTCAGGAAGTTGGTTCCACAAGTAAACCAGTGACAAGGAAACCTAGGGTTGAGGTGAAAAAAACCTATAGCAGAGGAAAAAGGTTAATTTTTTCTCCTCATAGTGTGGAAAGGTCTCAGCCTATTTGAATTGAAAAAGATACATCAATGTATCAACATGAGGCACCATTGCAAGAAGAAGAACATGTACACTTTGAAACGTACATGGAAGACCTAGAAATGCATGAGGAGGACAAGTCACTTGAGGAGATTATAAAGGAAAAGGAAGTTGAAATCAAAGTGGTAAAGGACATACTTTCAAAGGCCAACTTCATGATAGAATTTATACAGCAAGAGAACAAGCAGCTTCAAGTTAAACAAATTTTGCTTAGTAAAAAAAAGGTGGATTTGGAGAAGAAAGAAGAAAATGGTAAGTTTGTGATTGATTTTGATTAGCTTGAGGATAAGGAGGTGAAAATCAAACCAAGGAGTCCAAGAACAAGAGGTCTCAAGAGGCATAAAGAGCAAGAAAGTGAATCATCTCCTTCACTAGGTTAACAGGATTTTGATGAGTTGATTGCAACAGAGATTTAACAAGACAAGAATTTTGCTTGGAAACGTAAATTGTCATTTGTAAAAGATTCTCAAGAGGTCCAAAATGAAAAACATTATTGAAAGGCACATGGCAATGCACTATTGCACTATAACCAAGGTTTCTCAAATTAGGGTAAAAAACATGAAAAAGAGGTTAAGGAAAACCATAATAAAGATAAGGAAGAGAGACAACTTGGAATTTGTTGTTGATGCATCTCTGATTGTCTAACCCATGACCCAAGGATTCAAATAAACAAATTTCAATCAATTTTGAGGAAATTTTGTCAATTTTTGAATTTTTGGGTATTTTGACAATTTTGTGATGTACATAAGCACGACGAGCTCACGCTACGCTTCTTCCTGAGGGCACTAAATCAGGTCTAACTTACGTGGTTGGATATATATTCACTATTACATTACAGGTATTCACTTAGGTTTTATTGCATAGGTTGGAAGGAAAAGTCAAAAAACATGCTCAAAAATAGGTTTCTACCAGTGTTTCGGACCCCATGCTGTGCTTCTGGAGAAGTCTTGGGAAAAGTGATTTTTAGAGGCTTAGAAAAGGAATTTTTTCACGTTTAACACTCTAGGAGGCTAGTAGACAAAATCGGATACCATCATAAGCTTTCAGATCAGAAAATGGACCAAGTAAACTCCCTCAAACATGCTCACAAAGTGCTTGTTGCGATTCTAGTAGACATGCTACACTTCTGAGGAAATTTGTTGCGCTTCTGTCAACAATGTCATTTTTTTTTTGTATTAGTCAAATTCAACTTTTCATGATGTAATTAGTAAATTTTCATTTCTACATGATGAAACCATGTGTAATTGAGCTTGTAAATGTAAATTTGATGTAATTATGATTGTCATTAATGTTATAAAGGTCAGTCAAAGCGAAATGGAGAGTTTGTTCTAACCTCCCTAGTCTTAGGTATGGTTAGAGAAATTAGTGTAAATTAGTTCCTATCATGAGGGATTCGACCCCTGAGAGAGGGGAATGTGGTTTTAGTCTATATGTAGCTTTTTTTCAGTCAGATTAAAGGATGGACATTAGAGAGTAGAAGGCTTGGAGCTTTGTGTATAATACATTTATGCATAAATACAAGGCCAGTTGCAGCTATTACATATGGATTCATGTGATATGATTTCGTGACAATGTTTTCCTTCAATAAATCACTTTTATGAATTTTCATTTATATTTATTTCCATATATTTTCTTTAAATGATCTTCATATGAGTTTTTAAACATAATTCTCAAGTTTATGCTATGTTTTGATAGTAATTTCATGTGTATATTATTAATCTTCCGATAAATGAACTCATGCTTTTCATGCTCATTTTGAACATTTTATTTTCCACCCTACACTACATTGACATCCTCAAAGTGTCACTGAACATACCTGCCTTTCCCCTTTGTATCCTAGCAAATGAAATATTTTGAGATCTAACCTAGTTTCCTTGACCTCTCCTCCTGATCTAGCTAAACCCTAAATTTCAAAACCCTAGAGATAAATGTTGTGAAACCAACTCCAAAAATAGAAGAAAAGAGATACCAATGCCTTAGAAATAAGCCACTTCGAGGGAGAAACCTCTAATACATTACATGAATGAACAATTCTTGGATGATACAAATTACAAAACCTTCTTTCTATATATAGGAGTCCATGGGGCCACAATGTAATTCTAGTGGGCCACAATGTAATCCTAGCCGACCTAACAATAATAATTTAAGGGCACAATAATAACAAAATGGGGGTTACAAGGGTACAATAATAACAATAAGGGGTTACACTAACAACAATAAGGGACTATACTAGTAATATAGGGACCTAACATGCCCCTCTCCTTCAAAAAAGTGTTGTCCTCAACACTTGAGTAGCTCTGGGTGCTTCCGTATAAAATTCTCATCCTCCCATGTAGAATCTTCAGTGGGTAAGTTCTTCCACTTGATGAGATACTCTGAAATTGATCGATTCCGTAGTTGTCGAGTTCTTTTTTCCATGACTACTTCAAGTTCCAATATGATTTTCCCTTCCCCATCAAGTTCTGGCAATACTGTTTGAACTGGAAGATTTTCACCTATAACCTTCTTTAAGCATGAAACATGGAAAACTCGATGTACTCGCGAAGAAGCAGGAAGCTCCAATTTTTATGCCATAGTACCAATCTTTTGCAACACCTTGTAAGGACCATAGTACTTTGGCGATAATTTATTATTCTTCTTAGCTTTCTTGAGGGACATTTGTTTGTATGGTTGTAGCCGTAAAAATACCCAATCTCCTACATCAAAACTTCTCTCGCTGCGATGTTGATCTGCCTGTTTTTTCATTCGATTTTGTGCCAAATTCAGGTTATCCTTTAAGAGTTGGAGAACTTCTTGCTGATGCTCGATGTGATCTTCCACTGCTTGAACCTTCGAATTTTCCCTTAAAGATGATGTGATGTATGGTGGATGATATCCATAAAGTGCCATAAATGGGGTCATTTTTGCTGCAGTATGGAAGGAAGTGTTATACCACCATTCAGCGAGAGGTAACCACTTCACCCATTGTGTTTGTTTATCAGATACAAAACAACGAAGATATCCTTCCAAACATTTATTTACTATCTCAGTTTGACCATCAGATTGAGGATGATAAGATGAGCTATGAGCTAATTGAGTACCCAAACAAGAAAATAACACCGTCCAAAAATTTCCAGTAAAAATGGGATCTCTGTCGCTCACAATAACCCTTGGGCTTCCATGTAGCTTTTGAATTCTGTCCATAAATGTAGTAGCAACTTTACTTTCTTTAAATGGATGAGATAATGCACAAAAGTGTGCATACTTGGTAAGTCTATCAACTACCACCATGATGACACTCTTTCCTTCGGACTTAGGTAAACCTGTGATAAAATCCATTGAAATCTCCTCCCAATGTTGACTTGGAATGGATAAAGGTTGTAGAAGACCCTGGGTCTTAATTGTCTCAACTTTATTCTGCTGGAAAACCAAACATTCCGCCACAAACTTTTGAATATCAGATTTAAGGCCATCCCAAAAAAATTCTTTCTTCACCCTGTGGTAAGTTTTTAAAAATCCTGAGTGTCCTCCTAAAGGAGAAGTGTGCAATTCCAGAAGAATCTTTTGTTTTAGTTGGGAATTCTTACAAAGATATAAGCTATCTTTGTACCATAAGGAATCATTTTTCCAACTAAATGTATCAGATGTACTAGGATCTTGCTGCAACTTTTGAATGAGTGTCCATACATCTTTGTCCTTCTTCCATTCATCTCTTGCTTCAGTTATCCAATCTCGTTGGATAATAGAAATGGCACAAAGCAATGCTTCCACCTCTTCATTCTTTCTTGAGAGTGCATCTGCAACAACATTAAGCTTTCCTTTTTTGTAGATTATTTCAAAGTCATAACCCAACATCTTTGTGACCCATTTTTGCTATTCTTTTGAAGATAGTCTTTGTTCCAAAAAGTGTTTAAGACTATCATGATCAGTTTTTACCTTGAAGTGTCTTCCCATTAGGTAAGTTCGCCATTTCTTTAGTGCATGAAGTATTGCTAACATTTCCTTCTCATAAATAGGTTTTTGTAAATACTTTCCTTTGATTGGACAACTTTCAAAAGCAATGGGTCTTCCTTCCTGCATTAAAACTGCACCAATTCCATTTCCTAAGGCATCACATTCCATAATAAAGGTTTTTGTGAAGTCTGGCGTAGCTAAGACCGGTGCTAGGCACATTGCCTCTTTAAGATGTTCAAAGGCCTTAGTTGCTTCAGGAGTCCATGAAAATGCATCTTTCTTCAATAACGTTGTTAGAGGTGCTGCTATTCTCCCATAATTCTTAACAAACTTGTGATAATACCCTGTTAATCCGAGAAATCCTCGCAACTGCTTTATGGTTGTCGAGACTTTCCATTCCTTAATGGCTTTAATTTTGTTAGGGTCTACTTTAACACCCTCGTGAGATACAATATGACCCAGATATTCCACCTCTTGTACTCCAAAGAAACATTGGATGTTTTTGCATATAATTGTTTCTCCTGCAATAGTTTGAGCACCCTGTCAACATGTTCAACATGATCCTTCCAAGACCTACTGTAGATTAGTATATCATCAAAAATACTAGCACAAATTTTCTAAGGAAGGGTTTGAAAATGGAATTCATCAACCCTTGAAATGTAGAAGGTGCATTGGTAAGGCCAAAAGGCATGACCAAAAATTCATAATGACCCTCATGAGTTTGAAATGTTGCTTTTGGAATATCTTCAGTCTTCATTCTAATTTGATGATATCCTGAACGAAGATCCAACTTGGTAAAATAAATTGCTCCATGTAATTCATCCAATAATTCATCAATCACAGGAATGGGAAATTTATCTTTAATGGTGAGCTTATTGAGCTCCCTATAATCCGGACACATTCGCCATGATCCATCCTTCTTGTGTACCAATACTACAAGAGCAGAGAAAGAACTTTGACTAGGTTGAATTATACCCGCCTCTAACATTTCTGCAATCATATGTTCAATTTCTCTCTTTTGGAAGTAAGGATATCTATAAGGCCTGATGTTTGGAGGAACACTTCCTGGAATCAAATGAATAGCATGATCATGATCACGAATATGTGGGAGTCCTTTGGGAGTTTCAAACACCTTGGAATGATTGTCCAAGACTTGTTGGAGATCTGCAGAAATAGATGATTTTGATGTTGGAACTTCTAGTGAGCATAATTGTGAAATTACGCCTCATTGTTCTTTCTTTAGAAGCTTTGTCATGAAATTAGAGCTTATTATCCTTCTTGGCTTCCCCGCAATACTCCGTAATTCGACTTCCTTTCCTTCTGAAAAAAATTTCAAGAAAAGTTCTTGAAAATTAAAAGCTACCGTCCCCAAAGATTGTAACCATTGTACTCCTAGTACAACATCAACACCTTCCATAGGAATGGAAAGCATTGGAATATTCAATACATATTCCCCCATGGTTAGCTTGATATTATGGCATTTTCCAGAGCAATTTATAGTTCCTCCATTTGCAACCATCACTTGACATTCTCGTGCTAGGTATAGGAAACAATTTAATTCCTTGGCTACCTTACAATGAATAAAATTATGGGTGCTACCTGAATCAATCAACACTATTACCTTTTTCTTCTTGATTTGTCCTTCTATCTTGAGAGTTTGAGGAGTGGTAATTCCCGCCAGTGCATTACACGATATGGTCGGATTCAATTCTTCCTCTTCTAGGGTTGGTTCCTGGTGTATATCCTCTTCTTGTTCATTTTCTTCTTCCTCTTCACAATCTATGTAAAATAATTTCTTCTCAGCACACTTATGACCTTTAGTATATTTTCTATCACAACTGTAGCAAAGCCCTTTTGCTCTTTTTTCTTCCAATTGTTGTGGTGTCAACCTTGTAGGTTGTGCAAATCTAGGAGTAGCAACACTTCCCTCTTTATAGAAGTGAGTGGTGGGCTTCCTTGTCGCCATAATTTTACATTCAATTTTTCTGGCCAACCTGAATGCCTTCTCCAATGAATCAAGTTCCAAAATGCAAACTTCATGTTGGATGTTATTGTTGGGTTTGTGTTATATTCTTTCCATGACTAATCACGCATGGGGGCGATAGCCCCCCCCGTCGTGTCAAGGCGTGCCCCGAAAAAAATTTGGTCCTTATTTTCCGGTGGGCGTACCGCTATGGTTTTGTGCATGGGTTTGCACATGGTTTTGGGGCATGATGGTTTTCGCCCCCGGTATTTTGTAGATCCGGTCAAGGGAACTATGGTTATGTTCTAATCCATGGTTAATGGATTGGGGCTTATGTATGTCAAAGATGTATATATGTGTTGTAACACTAAAAGGAATATAAGGAAAAATCAAGCTGTCATCCCTATTTGGGATCCAGGGGAAAATCTCTCGTGTTTATCTCCGTTTTATGTTTTATGCTCTTGCTAACAAGTGATTGCTTAAGATTTGTTTGCGTATAATTTCATACGTGGTTAAAACCTACTTGGTATCATATGGCCGCTTCAAGGAGTCCTTTGCCGCTCGAGGGGTTCTTTTTTCGGGTCCCGATGTACCCTTTTCGATGGGAGATCTGCGGGATCGATTCTTGTGGTGAAAGAATATGGCGAGCGGCGGAAAGATAGAGATCGAGAAATTTAATGGTTAGAGTTTTGAGTTGTGGAAGCTCAAGATGGAGGATCTGCTGGTGGATAAAGATCAGTGGATCGCGGTAGATCCAGGTACTAAACCAATGGCAATGTCAGATGAAGACTGGAAGAAACTGGATCGGAAGGCTAAGAGCACAATATGATTGTGTGTCTCAGATTCAGTATTGTTGAATGTATCTGGGGAAGCTACGACGAAGACCTTGTGGGACAAGCTAGGGACTTTGTATCAATCTAAGTCTCTGGTGAATAAGTTGTTCCTGCGGAAAAAGCTGTATAACCTAAGGATGAAGGATGGAGACTCGGTGACAGAGCATTTGAACACCTTCAATACTGTGGTAAGTCAGCTATCATCTGTTGATATTAAAATCTCAGATGAAGATAAGTGCATCAGTTTATTGTGTTCTCTACCAGACTCGTGGGACAGTCTGGTTATTGCAATAGGTAGCAATACAACTACCTTGAACTTTGATGACATTGTCTCAGCCTTGCTGTCGGAGGAAATGAGACGAAGAAATATGGAGGGTCGGAATGGAGATGCCTTATCTGTACGAGGAAGGTCCCAGAACAGAAACAAGAATAAGGTTTCGAGTGGGAGATCCAAATCTAGAGGGAGATCTAAATCTCCTGGAAAGTTTGTAAAGGTGTGCTGGAAATGCGGAAAGGAAGGGCACTACAAAAAGGACTGCAGATCTAAAGCTCCCGAGAAAGGAAAGGGATCTGATGATGCTCCTTCTGCAGAGGAAAAAACCACCTCGGATGAAGGTGGGGATGTGTATTTGGCTTCTTCTTCAAATACACATGTAGATCATGAGTCATGGTTGATTGACTCGAGTGCATCCTTTCACTTCACTCCCAATAGGGAGTGGTTCTGCGAGTATGAGAAATATGATGGTAGTGATGTCTTCTTAGGTGATGATAGGAAGGCCAGAATTGTCGAACGTGGAAAATTCAAGCTGAAGATGCAAGGTGGAAGGATTAGAACATTTCTTGGTGTTCTGCACATTCCTGCATTGGCCAGAAATTTGATTTATATAAGCAAGATGGATGATGCAGGTGTAAAAATAGGTTTCGAGAAAGATACCTGTAAGATGGTTTGGGGAGCACTGGTATTAATGCGGGGAGTTTGGATTGGAACTCTGTACAAGCTTCAGGGCAGCACTGTTATTGCTGGGTGCAATAGTTCTGTGGTTCCCAAAAATGGAGTGGAAATCCTAGTGGTCTATGGAGAAAAGACCATGCTATGGCATCAAAGGCTTGGAAATATTGGAGAGAAGGGCCTTCAGATACTACATGGAAATGGTTTGGTAGAAGGTATCTCTAATAGCTCTCTGGATTTTGATTTATGTGAACATTGTGTATATGGGAAGCAGAATTGGGTGAGTTTTCCTTCTAGTGCTAAGAGGGCGAACAAGGTATTAGAGCTTGTGCATAGTGATGTGTTTGGACCTGTGTTGGTTCCATCACTGGGTAAGTCTATGTACTATGTTTCATTCATTCATAGATGGCTTCTCAAGGAATACATGGATATATTTCTTGAGGAAGAAATCTGAAGTCTTTGATAGATTTATAGAATTTAAGGCTCTAGTGGAAAACTAGATAGAGAAGAAGATAAAGGTGTTGAGGATAGATAATGGTGGGGAGTTCTGCAAAAAGGAATTTGAAGATTTTTGTAAGAAGTGTGGTATAACATGGCAGAAGACTACTCCATACACACCTCAATAAAATGGATTTTTAGAAAGAATGAATAGAACGCTAATGGAAAAGGCAAGAAGAATGCTCAGTGGTACCAGGTTAGGACAAGAATTTTGGGCAGAGGCAGTGGAGACTGCATGTTACTTGGTTAACAGATCACCTTCATCAGCGTTGGAGGATAATACTCCACATGAGGTATGGACTGGTAAGAAACCCTCTCTTTCACATCCGAGGGTATTTGGATGTGATGCATATGTACATGTTCCAAAGGAGAAAATGACCAAGTTGGATAATAAATATGAAAGGTGCATCTTTATTGGGTATAAGGATGGTTTAAAGGGTTACAATATTTGGAACCCAGAAACAAGGAAAGTTGTGTACAACCAAGATGTGGTGTTTAGAGAGGTGAAATATGTTGTTAAACATGAAGTCCTACCAAAGGAACCTGAGAAGATAGATTTTTAGCTAAATGAGGATGAATCAGACTCTACAATAGAAGAAGACTCAGAAGAGGAAGAGCCACAAAATCCAGCTGTGAGAAGATCAATTTGGGAAAGAAGAAAACCAGAAATGTATAGTCCATATGCTTTCTGTTCAATTTTTTCTTTAACTATAATTGATGATGATCCGAGAACCGTCATGGAGGCAGTAGATTCAGAGGATGGAAAAATCTAGAAGGAGGCCATGGTTGATGAAATGGCATCCTTGCATAAAAATGAGGCATGGGATCTGGTGGAGTTGCCAGCTAGAGGAAAGCCCATCAGGAGAAAATGGGTGTTTAAGAAGAAGATGAATGTAGAAGGCAAGGTGGAGAAATACAAAGTTCGGTTGGTAGAAAAAGGTTATTTTCAGGTGCTGGGAATTGATTTTGGTGATATTTTTTCTCCTGTTGCCAAAGTTACTTCTAATAGATTACTTTTATTTGTTGTTGCTGCATTTGATTTTGAGGTAGAATAGATGGATGTGAAGACAACATTTCTTCACGGGGATCTGGAAGAAGAGATCTACATGAAACAACCTAAAGGCTTTATGGTGAAGGGGAAGAAAGAGGTGGTATACAGGTTAAAGAAGTCTCTGTATGGGTTAAAACAGTCACCAAGGATGTGGTATCATAAATTTGATACCTATATACGGGGACTTGGCTTCACCAGAAGCAAGGAGGATCACTGTGTTTGTTTTAAATTAATTGGTGACCATGTTATTTATTTGGTCTTGTATGTGGATGATATGTTGTTGATTGGAAATGACAAAGAAATTATCCAAGATTTGAAGACCCAATTGTTCTCCAGAGTCGACATGAAGGATCATGGTGCTGCAAACTATATTTTGGGCATGGAAATTAAGAGAGATCGGGCAAAGAGGAAGCTCTGGTTAAACCAGAGGAAGTATGTCGAGACTATATTACAGAGGTTCAATATGCAGGATAGTAAACCGGTGAATGTTCCTATTCCTGTAGGTGTAAAGCTGTCTGCTGAACAGTGTCCCAAGACACAAGAAGAAGAGGAGTATATGTCCCGTGTTCCATATGCAAGTGCAGTGGGTAGCCTGATGTATGCAATGGTCTGTACTAGACCAGAAATTGCACATGCAGTGGGAGTATTGAGCAGGTTTATGTCAAACCCAGGGAAGGAGCATTGGACAGCAGTGAAGCGGGTTTTCATATATTTACGTGGCACTAGTGATTATGGCTTGTGCTACCAGGGAAGACCAGGATTGGAAAGAATGTTGGACATTCGTGGTTTTGTTGATGCCGACTGGGCTGGAGATCTGGACCAAAGAAGATCTACAAGTGGGTATGTGTTTAGCCTATTTGGAGGCGCAGTCAGTTGGATGAGTAAAAGACAGTCTGTAGTGGCTCTTTCAACTACAGAGGCAGAATACATAGCAGCCACTTATGCAAGCAAGGAAGCAGTTTGGTTGCAGAGATTGTGTTCAAGTATGGGGTTGGTACAGCAAGCTATAAGGATAGACTGTGATAGCCAAAGTGCAATTTTCTTGGCTAAGAACCCTGCTTATCATTCAAAGACAAAGCACAATGATGTTCAATATCACTTTGTTAGAGATATGGTTGAGGCTAAAAGGGTGTTGCTGGTAAAGGTGGACACTTTGAAGAATGTTGCAGATGCATTGACGAAGTCTGTGAGCACTCAGAAGTTCTCTTGGTGTAGAGAAACAATGGGTGTTTCAAAACTGGGCTAATGACTCAACTCTCCTATGGCCCCCTGCGGGAAGAAAACAACAAGTGGGAGAGTGTTGGGTTTGTGTTATATTATTTCCACGACTAATCATGCATGGGGGGGAAATAGCCCCCCCTGTACATTGCGCTGGGCACAACATCAGGGGGGTCATAGGGGGGGTGGTAGCCCCCCCTGTCGGGGTCTGGGGCAGTGCCCCAGGAAAAAATTTTGGTCCTTATTTTCCGGTGGGCAAACCTGCCCATGGTTTTGTGCATGGGTTTACACATGGTTTTGGGGCATGATGGTTTTCAGCCCCTGGTATTTTGTAGATCCGGTCAAGGGAACTACGGTTATTTTCTAATCCAGGGTTAATGGATTGGGGTTTATGTATGTCGTTTGTGCTCAATCTAGTCTCCTAAATTGAGTTCATTTAATTGTCAACCAGGGTTGGTAAACTGCTGAAGTGAAGTGCACTGTATGTGCCTAGGTGTTTGTCTCTTAATGCGTTGTGTTTAGTGTTTTATGATGTTTTTGGTCTTTTGGTGGTTTTTATGTTCTCAAGGAAAATGACTAAAAATCTAGTGGAAAAAAGCTACTGGTTAAAAACAGAGTGAAGCCTAATTGGTTGATGACAAATGACAAATGCAAATGCAAATACTGAAACAAAATCAAACCTAAACTATGACTAAGAAAAATACAAAGCTTGATAATGACTTTAAGGAAATGAATCAAAACATAAACTTAACTTGTCCAATTCTTTCATCAAAGGTATTTTGGGAGAGCTTGAGAAATGGTAAGCTAAGTATACAAATTCTCCTAACTAAACAATTAAACAACTAGCTTATAATGATGCAACATTTTATCCATGATTAAAGATTTGTTGAAGCATATTTGGAGGAAAACATTGATACCATCATAATATCTCTACTCTAAGACTAGTTCCTAACTCTATTCTGCAACTTAGTTAAACATCACTAAACCTTACTCAAGAGTTATAGATTTCTTTTTAAAGTAGTCTTTTGAGGAAAGGCTTTGTTTATGGAGTGGTAAAGAAGTTGCAAAAGTACTTCAGGCCTGGAAATGATATTGTCTTCTGTTCATATGGTTATGAATCAATTATAGATTTGGAACAAGAAGATATTTTGTAAATAATGAAGGCCGTTTTGTTAAGTTTAAAAACTAATGTAATCTAATATGCAGTGGATGACAACTAATTGTGGAGTGAAAATGCAATGAGTTAAGCTAAAACTGAACTTAAAATGTCACTAGTCTAAAACAGTGGTGAACTAACAAGCCATTATCAAACTTAAAACAGAATAACAGAGCATGAATTGAATGCAATTTGACTCCGGAGTACCCTAACTAAGTTATCATGCATTAATCTATGGGATTCTACAGCCTATTTTGTCCATCATGATTAGTATTTTGGAAGAGTTTCTTAGAACAATCCTGGCTGTACAATTCAGTGCAAATGCAAACATAAAGACTGAAAGCAATTTAAAAACTAAGACATCATAGCTATCTCCTACCCATCATTATGATATTTTGGAAGGGCGTTTTAAGAGTAAGAGCAGCTATGCTACTTAGTGCAAACAAACAACTGAAATGTTCAGTATCACAGTCATGCCTTAGACATCATAAGGATTTTTTGGAAGAGTTTGCTTAGTATAAGTTCAACTGTGATAGTGAACAAAAGAAATTACAATTAAATCCTACAACACTATAGCCATTTCCCATTCATTATCATGATCTTTTGGAAGAGTTCTTAGAACAAGTATAACTATAGTGGCTAATGAAATTAACTACGAACTCAAACTTCAAAAACGTAAAAACAACTAAGATACTTATCTAAATTATGAAAGTAAAGTCGTGCAGGAGGCAGGGGCCCTCTACCACCAGACGGAATCTAACTCCAAATCAACTCAACGTGTTCAAAGCAATGCTATCCTCTTCATTAAAGTAGAAATAAATTGAAACAGAGTAGTCTCGGTCTTCAGAAATATAGCATGAAATCTAAGCAAAATCTAGCCTATCTCTCGGTTTCCCAAGTGTTTTGATAACAAATTTACATATCAGAACTTGCAACAATACAGTGATCCTTGTATTTCCTTATCAAAATCACATTCGGACTCTGAAGATGGAAACGTAAAGAGAAAAATGACATCTGGACTAAGACAGTCCTATTAGAAGTCTGCTTCCTTAAATAAGTTCCCACGTACCAAAACCACGTCCAGAAATTCGGTTCTTCCTTCATGGTGAGCAACGTATGATGTGGACATGACGTGGAATATACCCATATGTGGTTTTTCTTGAGAGGACACCTGGAACATGCCTGAACGTGAAGATAGCTGCAGAATTGCCGGTTAGCTACGGAATGTCTGCATTCTGCAGCTAGTTCCGGTCAAAATGCATTACAATGACAAAAATCACAAAACTTAGCAAGTTAGCCATGTTCATCATTCTAAAAGTAATTTTAATTAATTTCATTGATCAATTGGGTCTGGGATAACAATGGAAAAAGGAAAATGAGGTAAAGTAAGATGAAAGAAAGCACAATCTTGGGGCTCAACATACCCCCACTCCTGTCTTCTTGCATGTCCTCATGCAATTTATTCCATAAACTCAGAGACTTCTGCAAGAACATCTAATCCTCTCCTTCTTCTTTGCCTGGAAGCTAAAGGTCTTCTGGGTTTTCTGATGACAAGTTTGAACCTTAAGTTGATGAGTGCCCTGATTAGCTTCTTGTTCCTCTTTTTCAACTTTTCATTAGCCTTTTCCACTTTGTCCATTTGTAGAGATAAGGTTGAGTTCATATTGGTTTTGAGTTTGACTTGTTCCTTCAGAATATCATTCTCATTTTTTATGTGTCTATTAAGTATTTCCAGCTCATACCTATCCCTTCTTAACACATCTATTTCGGACAGTGGAGGACTAGGGGTTCTATCTCTACTCTCTGAAGCTTTCCTTTCCAATGTTTCAACATAGTCATAAACTTCTTGCTGAGCAGGGTCAATTTCAGGGGTTTCTTCATTAAAATATTCTTCAACATCTTCTTCAATATATGTTTCCTCATCTTCTATATTTATCACCCCTGTTTGTTTGATCTAAGTTTTCCTTAGTTTCCCCCTGAGTCTATGGCTTCTTCTTGGCTGGGATGATCCCTCTCCTTTTTCTGTGGCAGATTTTCTGATTACCCTCTCTTTCTTAAGTTGTCTCTTAATTTGAGTCAACTTCTCTGAGATTATTTCCTCACTACTTTCTTGTATTGTTTTGTCAATTTCAATTTTTGAGGCTCTCCATTTTCTGCTTCTCCTTGTAGGCTGTTGTTCAGGTGAGGGTTCTTTTGGCTCTTCAAAATGATTTCTTATCAAGAAATTATCCCAAGTATCATTTGTTTTGGCTAAATGGTGTTCAATTAAAATCTTAACCAAGCCATGATGGTATAGAGTTGTCTCTAAGAATTGAACCCTTCTTTGAACACAAGAAGACATCTTTTTCAAAATTTGAAGCAAGAAATAGGGCAAATTTAACTCTTCCTCCAGAAAATGCATTATCAGTCTAATGTGGTAAACATAAAATGTGCCATATCTACCTTCACATGTGATAAATTTTTGTAGAATAAACAATATATTTCTCCATTTATTTTTCAATGCAGAACTTGGAATTCCCTTCTTAAACACAGTGACATCCATACCTGGTGATTTTAGAATTTTCTTCCACGATTCATTATGGAATTCTCTGTTTTTGAACCATCTCTCTCCATTTCTAAGCAATCTCGTTGCTTCTGCAATGAAAACCTCAGTGACAGTGAATTTAACATCTCCCACTTCAACCTCAGCTCCTCTAAATGACCTTGCAAATGTTTTAGTGACTTCTTTGTGGAAGCCATTAAATTTCTCAAGAAATTGTAGCCATCCTACCTGTTGCAACATTTCTCTACTTTGAGGGTATCCTTCCAGATATTTTGTACCCACTGGTTCAGTTCTTACAATGAGGCCCATAATTATTTCTTCAATCTTCAGATTAATACTCTTTCTGCCCACGGAAACAATAACTTCAACCTTCAAACTGATATACTTCTGGTTCACGGTGACAATGGCTTCAATCTTCAAATTGATATACCTCTGGTTGACAGTGACAATAGCTTCAAATTCCACACTGATATACCTCTGTTTCTCGTTGATAATGGCTTCAAATTCCACACTGATATATCTCTGCGTTTACGGTGATAATGCCTCAATCTCTGCTCACGGTGACAGTGCTTCAGTCTCTGCTCACGGTGATAATGCTTCAATCTCTGCTCACGGTGATAGTGGTTTGATATTTCAAATTGATATACCTCTGCTCACGGTGATAGGGATATCTCTGTTTTGCGGAATGTAATGATGAAGGGCTGGCTACGGAATGGAGTGATGGAGGTAGTTACGGAATGAGTTAATGAAGTGAGGTGAAGAAAACAAATTAATGAGTGAAAAGACTGTGGAGATTTTTTTACAACGGAAAAAAAATCATCATTAAATGATTTGGTTGGGTGACGTGAGGAAATCAAACACTTCAGCCTTTTTAACCGCTTAAATGATGGTCGGGTATAGAATTTGAAATGAGATATTTTTATCCAAAGTTTGTGGAGGGTATATTGGACATGATCAATAAAAATAATCAAAACAACTTTTTCGAATGATTCATAACTAAAACTATGCTAAAGTTTATGATATGCCATTATAATCAAAACTTGTTACCTTTTCTTTTCATTTGCTTTTTGTGGTCTTTGTCTTCTTTGTTCTCCTTTGGAAGAGTCTTCATAAACCTTCTTGATTCTTCTTATTCATGGCTATACTGGATCATCTTGTTGCAATTCAAATGTCTATTGATTAGTGTCTTCAGGATCTGTAGCTGCAGAATGACTGTCTGGCTACGGAAAGTCTGATCAGCTGCAGAATGTCTGTTAAGCTGCAGAATGTACCTGTAGAGCATTTTAATCATGGAATGGAGTGGTTTGGGATATAAGTGAAATTTTATATGGCATGAATGAAGATGGATGATGAGTCATGATATGTATGAAGTGGATGATGAAATGGAATGGATTCAATTTATGAAATGGAGTGGAAGAATATAAGAAATGGTCTGCAATCCATGACATGTGTTATTCATTTGCAGCAAGACATCAAACTTTAAATTTTGACATGGAAATGAGGTGGATGGAGTATGGAATGAGATGAATGATATATGGAATGAAGTGAAGTATGAATGAATGAATAAAATGGAGTATGGATGGATAAGTGAATGGAATGAAATGAAATGAAATGGATCATAAGTACAATGGATCCGAACTTATGATTTTTGCAATGTACCGTTTTTGCAAAAATGGGGCAAGTTAGAGGCTTAAAAACTCTAATTTTCACCCTATATTTTATGTATAAAACATGCCAATCAATGATTAGTTTTCATGTTTATACCCTTATTTTATTATTTCCTCGGAACTTCTTGACAAATTCTTCTCTTGAGAGTGGTTTAGACATGCCTTCAATCTATGACCATTCACAAGAAAAGTGACCTCTTCTTCATCTATTGTCCCGATTTTTACCGCTCCATCGTCAAAAATTTCAACAATTTCATATGGCCCAAGCCAATGTGTTTGAAATTTACCTTGAAAATCCTTGAATTTTGAATCAAACAAGAGAGCCAAATACTTTCTTTGAATTTCTTCTCTTTGATGTACTTGTCATGCCATCTAGTCCTTGTCAGTGTTGGACTAGACTGTTTTCTCGAATCGCATTCGTCTTCGATTCATCCAATTCATTATTCCGCTCCAAATTATGCTTGTGCCTCCGTTAAATCAAGTCCTAGCTAAAATCGCCATTTTGAAAGTTTGAATTTAGAACTCTATGGGAAACAAAACTTGCTTTCCATAAACAAGTTCATAAGGAGTATGGCCTCGTTGTGTTTCTCCATGTAGTTCTATAGGCCCACAAGGCTTCGTGAAGCCTATCTACCCAATTTATGTAAATGAACAATCTTTGTTAGGATTCCTTCAATGACCTTATTAGTAGATTCCACTTGACCATTTTCTTGTGGATGATAAGGAGTAGATTTTCTATGCCTAATTTGTACCTCTCCATCATTTGCTCCACTATCCTTGATGTAAATTGAGCTCCTTTATCCGTAACAATTTCCCTTGGGACACCAAAACGAGTAAAATATCCTCAAAAAGAAAAGTAACTACGTATGCTTCATTAGCAACAAGTAATGGCTTGGCTTCTACCCATTTGGTAACATAATCGTGCAAACTAATATATACCTCTTCTCCGTTCGATGGAGGATCATAGTCCTACAAAACTAAAGCCCATTTTTCAAAAGGTTCAATATGTACCCGAGGTTTTAATGGCATTCACCGAAGGAGAAGGTTTCCTACCCTTTGGCAACGTCACACCTTTTTACATACTCTTTAGCATCTTTAAACAAGGATGGCCAATAATATCCTTAAATTAAGGATCTTATAGTCGTCCTCTTATTAGCAAAGTGTCCGCCACAAGGTTCATCATGACATGCTTGCAACTTCATCTCATCTTCGCGAACACACCTCCTAATGATCAGACCGGACTGCCTTGTACAACTCGTTAGCAACCCATGAATATTTTGCACTTTCATGTGTTCAGATTTTTCTTTTATCTCTTGAATTCATTATTGAAGGAAATTTCCTAAACTAAATAATTAGCAATATCAACCATGGAGTTTGAGTAGAAATTGAAAATATATTCATCAAAGAAATTGATCTTCAACCGATGTGTTATCTTTGATATTTTGGAGTCTAGATAGGAAATCAACAATCGTGTTTTTTTTTTTCTCCAGGCCTATCTAGAATGGTAATGTTGAATTCTTGTAAAAGAAATAACCATCTATGACTCTCATTAGTAATTGATTTGTTCATTAAGTATCTAATCGGCAGAATGACCGTTGTGAACAAAAGTTTCATAATCGTTATATAGTGTCCGAATTCTGTTTATGGCATGAACAACATCTAAAAACTCTTTTTCAAGCAAGATAGTTTAATCCCCAGGAGTCAAATTTTACCGGTATAATAGATGGCATAAGGAATCAAAGTCTTTTTGTCCCAATACCGTTCCTGAGTCGTATCAAAAGCATTTGTTGAGATATGAAAAGGTAACTTTCTAGTTAGGGTCCCCTTAATATAGGTGCTTTAGAAATTTTGGTTTTCAGGGTTTCAAAAGCTAACTGGAAATCAGAAGTCCATTTGAATTCACAATCTTTGGTGAGTAATTTGAAGAGTGGAGATGCTATTTTGGTGAAGTTTTCTATAAATCTCCGATAATATCCTGTAAATCCTAGAAAACTTCTAACATCTCTTTGACAACTTGGAATAGATAAGTTAGAGATGAATTCAACTTTTGACTCATCAACTCTAATCCCATCCCTTAAAATGTGATGCCCTAAAACAATACCTTCAGTAAACATCATAAAACATTTTTCATGACTAAGTGAAAGATTTGCTTCCTGACATCTCTTTAAAACTTTTTCCAAGTTTTCTAAAGCTTCTTCAAATGAGTTTCCATAAACTGTGAAATCATCCATGTATACCTCTACACAATCATGTATTAGATCTGAAAAAATTCCTAATACTGCCCTTTGGAATGTTGCAGGTGCATTGCATAATCCAAATGGCAATACTCGGCAAGCATAGGTACCCCAAGGACAGGTAAATGTGGTTTTGTCTTGATCTTCAAGTGCTACTTGGATTTGGTTGTAACCACTAAACCCATCTAGGAATGAGAAGTACTTTTTGCCAGCTAATGTATCTAACACTTGATCTATGAAAGGTAAGGGAAAATAGTCTTTAAGAGTAGCTTTGTTTAGTTCTCGGTAGTCAACACATACCCTCCATTTTCCATTTTTCTTTGGCACAATTACCAAAGGAGAAACCCACTGACTATCTTAAATAGGATAGATGAAATTGACATTTAACAATTTTTGCAATTCTTCTTTAAAAATTTCCCTAAGATTTGGATTCATCTGTCTTTGAGGTTGTTTGATTGGTTTGCAATTTTCCTCTATAGAGATGTGATGAGTGCAAGTCTTGGGACTTATCCCTTTCATGTCAGTGTATTCCCATGCATATGCAGAAGAATGTCTCTGTAATACTTTGACTAACTCTTCTTATTGATATTTTTCTAGGTTCTTGTTTATGTTCAAAGTTTTGCCTGGAAAAATTTCACTTGTAGAGCTGCCAAATTTGTCCATAGAATGAAGAGACATCTGCCTTGATGAAAAAAACTCAATATTGGATCCCTCTTGAAATGATTCATGTTTATGTTCTGGAGAGGATTCAAAGTTTTCTAGAGTATTCAGAATTTGATTATCTTCACTAATTTCTGAAATTGTGAAGAGAGGTTGTAAATCTTCCTCATCCTCTATCTATTGAGTGTCATCTAGATCTGTAATTGTCCTAGCTGGAGGATATAAAGTGAACTTCTTAGTTGAACTACCATCAGAGATGTACATATCACCGGATCTACAACTAATAAAAGCATCAGCTGTAGCCAACCAAGGTCTTCCTAATATAACAGGATGTCCTCCTAGATTATTCTTAGGAGTTAGGATCATGAAATCCACAGGGTACTCCCAAGAATCTAGGGACACTGGAATGTCTTCTATTACCCCATCTGGTTTGATCACCGATCTGTCTGCTAATTGTAATAGTGTGGGTGTAAAGAGAAGATTAGGAAGTTTCAATTTATCCATGATTTGTCTACTCATGATATTGATTGCTGCTCCTAAATCAATGAGTGTGTTTTGGATTTCAATTCCATTGATGTGAATTTTGACAACTGGATTTCCTGGGTCAAGATACTTTGGAATGGAAATCTTGCCCATCATAATGTCTGTTATTTGTCCTGCTAGTTGAATTTTCTTGGTTTCTCTTATTCTTTTTCTTGTTTTCTTCATACTCAACTCCTTTATTGTTTTGGCTAAAATTGGAATTTCCTTGATGGCTTGTAATAATGGAATTTTAATGCAAACGTTTCTCAGCTCATCTAGGAAATCATAATTAGGCACCATGATTTGTTTTTCTACACCTCTATCAATCTGTAATCTTTCTGGAAAGGGAGGTATAGAAGTAGATGTGGATGGTTGCTCTAATACAGGAGTTGAATTTATTGGATCTTTTTGCTTTAATTTTTCAGTGTTTGGGTCTTGAAAGGATGTGTCTTCCTCAAGACTTTTATTCACCTGTAGAGAGTCTTCCTCATAGTTATCTTGTTCTTGTATGATCATAGAAGGTTTCCTCTTTTCAAGTATTCTTCCAGACCTAAGTTGAACTTCACTAAGGTCTAGAGGAGTAATTAAATAAGTTGGAAACTGTTGGCCTTCTATCATGTATGTGTTCTGAGGATTTTTATTATTGGGGTTTGGTATGGGTTGAGCAGGCAATTGATTTGATTTTTGAGGAAATAGTAATGAAAGTGGTTGATTTTGATGTGGTTGGTTCTGATGATGTTGTTGAGGATTTTGTTGAAGATTTTGAGGAAAATTTTGTTGAGGATTTTGAGGATAAAAATGTGGGTATGGTGGATAGGATGGTGGATACTGATAGTATGGGGAGTATCTTCCATAGGGACTTTGTGATCCTTGTGCCCAAGCTGGAGATTGATTTTTAAATTGAGGCCAAGGTTGCTGCCAAGAATTCCAAGGTGGAGGTTGATTATACATTTGATCATGGAATCCTTGTGTCTGAGATCCTTGCCAAGGCCTTCTAGATACAAAATTGAGAGACTCTGTGGAATCTGTAGGAGTTTCCTCCTGAAAGACAGCCTTGAGACTAGGAAGAGAAGGACAATTTTTGGTCTCATGTTTTTCAGAACAAATGACATAGGTTTCTACAACTTTTACATCCAAAGGACACTCTCTCAAGGCATGTTTCTTTCTACATTTGGGACAAAAGATTGCCAAAGCATCAGATTCAGCCTTTTGCTTGTTTTGTATCTTAAGGGTGTCTATTTGTTCACTAAGACTCCCTAAGATGTTAGATTTAAAATCATCAAGCATATGTCCTATTTCTGATCTACTTACTGTCCCAGAAGCAGATTTACTTGCCCTTGCAAGAGCAGGATCTCTTGGACCTTTGGCAGTTTTAGATTTCCCTCTGAAAAGGTTGATACATAACTCAGATATTTCAGGTAATGTGAGTTGTGATATATCCCCTTTTCCCATCATGTTAAGGATATCCAACCATTCATCCCTAATTGTTTTCAACAAAAGAGCTTTTAGGGTGTCTTGATCTAGGTTTTCCATTTTTGCTCTTTTGATGTTGTAATGAAATCTCTCCAACAAATCTTCTAAGTTTTCATCTTCTTTTTGTAACATCTTAAACACTTCTTCCTTATGATTAACCGACATACAATAATCCAAATACCTCTCTAGAAATGCTTGTTTCATGTCTTCCCATGTTCTAATAGAACTGTTAATCAAACTCATAAACCACTTCAATGCTGCTCCTTTCAAGGTTGAAGGAAATAATTTCAGTTTTTGAGCATCTTGTAAGTAGTCATAAGTTCTACACAGAACTTCGAATTCAAATAGGAACGTTTCAGGATCTTCAGTTTTAAGTCCATAGAAGTTTGGAAGGACATAGGGTGAAATGTTTTTCATGGTTGTATTGGTTTCTTCATCAATTATAGGGAACCCAAAAGAGCTTCCTATTTCTCTTCTACCTCTTCCTCCATCTGCACCTCTACCTCCTTCTCCTCTACCTCCTTCTCCTCTACCTCTACCTCTACCTCCAAATAGTGTGTGTTCTCCATTAAAAACTCCTCCTCCTCCTTCTTTTGCCATGGTTGACTCTCTTGTGGAAGTGGAAAGGTTTGTGTCCCTAACAGGAGTTTTTAAATCTTCTTCTATGGCAGGTTCAGTGGATGAAGTGGAAGGTTTCTCTAATGGAATATTTGACCTTAGATCTTCTAGAAGTCCAGGATCAGGAGAGGATGGAATATGGGTCTGAGTTGAAGGTGTACTAGCTCTGGATCTAGATGAAACAAGTGGTGTTCTAGAAATAAAACTTCTGCCTCTGCTGCTTATGAATCTTCCCCTTGAATCTCTCTCCCTACGCATATAATTGTTTTTGGATGCTAAGAAACAAAGGTTACCTAGTTTTCACTTCCCCGGCAACGACGCCAAAATGTTTGGTCTCAATCTAGTCTCCTAAATTGAGTTCATTTAATTGTCAACAAGGGTTGGTAAACTGCTGAAGTGAAGTGCACCGTATGTGCCTAGGTGTTTGTCTCTTAATGCGTTGTGTTTAGTGTTTTGTGATGTTTTTGGTCTTTTTGGCAGTTTTATGTTCACAAGGAAAATGACTAGAAAGCTAGTGGAAAGAAGCTACTGATTTAAAAACAGAGTGAAGCCTATTTGGTTAATGACAAATGTAAATGCAAATACTGAAACAAAATCAAACCTAAACTATGACTAAGCAGAGACAAAGCTTGATAATGACTTTTAAACAAATGAATCAAAACACAAACTTAACTTGTCCAATTCTTTTATCAAAGGTATTTTGGGAAAGTTTGAGAAATGGTCAGCTAAGTATACAAATTCTCCTAATCTAAACAATTAAATCATCAGCTTATAATGAGACAATATTTTATCCATGATTAAAGATTTGTAGAAACATATTTGGAGAAAAATATTGTTGACATCATAAGATCTTCTACTCTAAGACTAGTTCCTAACTCTATTTTGCAACTCAGTTTTTTACCACTACACTCCACAAAGGTTATAGATTTTTAGAATAGTCTTTTGAGGAAATTTTTGTTTGTGAGATGATAAGGAAGTTGCAAAAGTACTTCAGACCTTGAAATGATACTGTCTTCTGTTCATATGGTTATGAATCAATTATAGATTTGGAACAAGAAGAGGTTTGTAAATAATGAAGGTTGTTTTGTTAAGTTTAACAACTGAAGTAATCTAATATGCAGTGAATGATAACTAAATGTGGAGTGCAAATGCAATGAGTTAATCTAAAACTGAACTTAAGATGTCACTAGTCTAAAACAGTGTTGAAGTAACAAGTCATTATCAAACTCAAAACAAAATAACTGAGCATGAGTTAAATGAAATTAGACTCCGGAGTATCCTAACTAAGCTATCATGCATTATTATATGGAATTATACAGTCTGTTTGTCCATCATGATTGGTATTTTTGAAGAGTTTCTTAGAACAATCCTAACTGTACAATTCAATGCAAATGCAAACATAAAGACTGAAAGCAATTAAAAACTAAGATATCATAGCTATCTTCTACCCATCATTATGATATTTTGGAAGAGCGTTTTAAGAGCAAGAACATCTATGGTACTTAGTGAAAACACACAACTGAAGCGTTCAGGATCACAATCATGCGTAAGACATCATAAGGATTTCTTGGAAGAGTTTCTTCTTTTGGAAGAGTGCTTAGCATAAGTATAACTGTGATGGTGAACAAAAGAGATTACAATTAAATCCTACAACACTATAGCCATTTCCCATTCATTATCTTGATCTTTTGGAAGAGTTTTTAGAACGAGTATAACTATAGTGGCTAATGAAAACAACTACGAATTCAAACTTTAAAAACGTAAAGGCAACTAAGATACTTATCTAAATTACGCAAGTAAAGCCGTGTAGGAGGTAGGGGCCCTCTACCACCAGACGGAATCTAACTCCAAATCAAATCAACGCTTTCAAAACAATACTGTCTGCTTCATTAAAGGAGAAATAACTTGAACATAGCAATCTGCGTCTTCAGAAATGTAGCACAGAATCTAAGCAAAATCTAGAACAAAATCTAGCCTAGCTCTTGGTTTCCCAAGTATTTATATAACAAATGTACATAACAAGACTTGCATCAATTCCAGGATCATTGTCTTTCGTTATCGAAATCACATTAGGACTCTTGAAGTGGCAACGTAAAAAGGAAAAGGACATCTGGACTAAGACAGTCCTATTAGAAGTCTACCTTCCTAAATGTGTTCCCACGTACCAAAACCATATCCAAAATTTGGTTTTTCCTTCATGGTGAGCAACGAACAATGTAGACATGACGTGGAATATACCCATATGCGGTTTTTCTTAAGAGGCCACCTGGAACATGCCTAAACGTGAAGATAGCTGCAGAATTGCCGATTAGCTATGGAATGTCTGCATTCTGCAGCTAGTTCCGGTCCAAATGCATTATAATGACAAAAATCACAAAACTTAGCAAGTCAGTCATGTTAATCATTCTAAAAGTAATTTAACTAAATTCATTGATCAATTGGGTCTGGGATAACAATGGACAAAGGAAAATGAGGTAAAGTAAGAGGAAAGAAAGCACAATATTGAGGCTCAGCAACAGGCACAGGCCTCTAAACACGATAGTCTATTGGTCCTTGTAGACACAGCGAATATTGTACAAGTCGGGGACGATACTCTGCTGGCACATTTTATCAAAAGACCCCATAAGAAGAGTAAAATCGCCGATGTAGGTAAGAAACCACAACCCCCACAGGGTATGGAATCCCATTCTGCACCAGTACAAGAAGAACCCACAGAAGAAGAGAAACCGGATGAAGAGGAACCGGAAGAAGAAGAGGCAGAAGAACCCACAGAAGACGAGGAACTAGATGAAGATGAACCACAACAGAAGGAAGGAGACCTGTAAAAAGAGGGGCCACAGGTAGAAGAGTTCCTTGACGCGACCATGGCAGATATAGAAGTCCTGAAGCCAGTGACAGTCCCTGCTGAGATAGAGGGAGGAAAATAATTGGTGACTCCTGCTGCTCGCATAGCAGAATTAGAACTCCAAGTGCAAAAATTGGAGCAGCTTGCGACTAAAGCACAAGAGGAGAAAGAACAAAGCAGAGAAGAATTGATGGCAGAGCTCAAACAAAAGAAAAGCAAGGTTAAATTTTGGAAATATCGGGTTGGATGCTATTTCAGGCGGTTGAGAAAGGTAGCAAAGAAGTTAAGGCACATCAAGAGGAAGAAGGCTGAAATAGTGAAACTTGAGGACAACATGCCGGAACAGGACTGAGTTGGAGTATTCAAAATTTTGGTTTTTTGCAGAGGTAAAAAGTTGTGTGAGGACACACAATAGTTTAGGGATGGGAGGATGTTGGTCCTCTAATTTGCACCCTTTTTGACCATTTTTCCTTTCCAAATCGTAATCGTTTACGTTGTTTTACCTATCTTATGTGCCCTAATCCTGCACTAGTGCGAGAACAATGACACATTTTGCATTAACTTCATATTTCACATATTTTAACTTAACTTAGCATTTATTAACTATTTATTATGTGATTTTCTACTTAGAATTATTTTTGTAACTCATCATTACCTCCTATGTTATTTAATAGTTAAATGCTTACCTTGACCACTGATTTTTAGTGTAGAACAGATCTCGCACCAGAGCCAGCACTGCGAATCTTGGCAGCAAATTTGGATCTCTTTGATTTCTTCCTAATTTTGTACCACCATATCTGAAGGCAGCTAAGTCCCAGTGATAACATCAAGTCAATCTGGAGTAGTGGAGATCGGACTTAGGAGGAATGAACAACTGGAGATAGCCACGACCCGTTTTGTTAGAGCGTTTAATTTTGAAGGCCGAAAGCTTATTCTACAATCGGTTATGTAATTTGTTGTAATGATTTCTGCAATTGGCTATGCAATGGTTAAACGATCAGGACATGATGTTAATGTTTTGTTATAATTTCGGAGAATAGAACCAGTGAAGTGGTAACAAGCCTGTCTTTTCTTATCACCCAAATCTGGGTTGGATATGTAATCACGCATGTATTTTCTTTGGGGATTTAATAAGAAGAGCTCTGCCTTATGCTTCATGGATTTTATTTCTTCATGCTTAAACAGTTGATGAATTGATTCAATATTGAGTAGCGTTTCCATTTGAAAGGGAAACGTGTTGGTTGGCTAGGGCCCAGCCAACCCAGCACGTTCTCCCTCCTTTTTGTTCTTGTAATTTATGTCTGCTAAGTGTGATTTAATTTACAATATTTGAATTTCTATTTGAGTGAAAGCAGATCTGCAGTGTGAAGTAGTTAAATTTCCTTTTCTGCATCTGAATTTAAATTTTCTTTCTCCACCTGGTTCGAACAGGAGAAATTACCTGTGCCAGTGCACGTTGGTGTGCTATTCACTTTCTGCACGTGTGGTTTGTTTTCTCTTCCTGGTTCGAGTAGGAGAAATTGCCTGCACCAGTGCATGTTAGTGTGCTATTCACTTTCTGCACGTTTGGTTTTTTTTCTCTGCCTAGTGCAAGCAGGAGAACTGTTTCTGCACCAGTGCTGGATAGTGTGATGCAGCAAGTCTCTTTAGTTTACTTCTAACAAATTTCTTGCTTTCAGTTACATTTTAATTAAAAATATTGTTTCCTTATTCTCTACAAATATTCATCTTTCTGATAAGAAATTTGGTTTCATAACACTTGCAATAATTAATCATTTATTTCAAGGACTAAAAGTTAAAGTGTAAGAAGCTCAGATCAGGTACAAGAACCAGTTTCTTGGTACCAGATCTGTGTGCTGTGGACTTGAGAAAGTTTAGGGCCCTTGCACGAACAAAATAATTTTTAGTACAGACATTACTTTACACCTTCTGCATATATCGTTGTTCCTGCACTAGTGCAAGAAGACTGCACTAGTGCAAGATCGATTCTTGTCGGAAGGATATCTTTACATGAGAAGGTTTTAAAGGGCCCATCTGTTGAAGACTGCTAAGGTGTATTTGCTAAAGAAAACACATTCTCAGTAGATGATCAATATCCCGCTAGAGTAATTGCCTTCTTTTTTAGTTCTGAATCTCTCTTGCAAGTATATTTCTTCTTGTTATAGCCTCAGATTGTTTTGATGGTTTGAGTTACCTTCTTCTCTAAAGTTTGATTCTGCAATTTTTCCTTTAAAAAGTAGGAGTTTATATTAGAAATATTCATACCATCTCTGGCATTACCTGTGCTTCGTCTCTAAGTTTACGAATCCCCCGGGTTGACAATTTAAGTGTTGAGGACTTTACTTAAGTGTAATTCCTACACCCAACAATAACATCTATTAGCTCATTTATTCATTAACCACTCATCAAAAAATGAAAACACATCAATATCGATAGCCACTATACATCATATAACCATTATATAACTAGCAAATGAACAACATATACACCATGATAAAATAAATATCAAAGCCACATAATAACAAGTACAATTACTCGTGGAAATAAAAGAGTAAAATATCTCTTATTAATGTAGGAAAATCCAACAAAGTCATGGACTTTCACATACCACCTGACCATATATTAGGCTGAACCAAATATATCTTTCATCCAATCACCCTTGTGCCATATTCCAAGCATGAAAGTGGGATATCATGGAATAAACCAACAAAACCAATCCACCTCAACCCTAAACCAATGATTCCACACCATTGTGAGACATCATTAACAACAACTAGATTAGTCTCTACACAAGTTGTATTGGGCTCTAGAGAGTTTGTTCTAATCGTGGCTTCAAGAACTAATAAATCAACCCAAAACCTTCTAGGGATCCAAATATTTTGTCCAACCCAGCTCCAAGGACTAGTAACTCAACATACCAAGGGATCCAGAGCGTTTTTCCCAACCACAGACTCCATTATTTGTAACTCAACCCAAGTTTCTCCAAGGCTTCCAAAGCATTTGTCCCAACCAAAGACTCCGGGTACTAGTAACTCAATGCACAACCATAAGAAACCTAAGCAGTAATATGAAAACAATAAGTGGAAAAACCCACAACACCTTGGCTATCCAGAAAATGGAAAGGCTAGGAAAAACCATTTTGCATTGAGGAAATCCTCCATGATAATGAGAGATCATAACCAAATAATTGTATGCATATACCATGCATGCAAAAACTAGTAAGAAAATCATACATGCAACTCAATACATGTAAATAAATCTTGTTGTTCCCTTGTGCTTTCCCACTTTCCTTTGCCTTCTTTCGCAAATTTAGTGAAAACTGCAGTGCTCCAACAATTCTCTAAGATTTATATGTGTGTAACAGTATGAGAGAGAGAATATAGAGAGAGCTCCAAGATAAAACTAAAAAAAGGTCACACATAATGACAACACTTATGAACTGATCCTCATAAGTCTTTTTATCATTGAGGCCTCTATTTTCTTCATTTTCCTTCAATTTTACTCTCATGCAAATCTATGACCTTTCATCTTCCTTTTCTCTTATTTTCATTTATTTTCATAAATACATTCTAATTAATGCCTATTTTCCTTTGCCAATGCCTTTTCCAATTTCCTTAGCCATAATAAATCAAAGTGACACCGACTAGGATGCTTTTCCCAACATTCAATTTGGAATATATGTCCCATGACCTTGGTATTATATTTTTTTACCTGGAAAATCAACCAGTGACTGTTACCAACCCCTCCCCCTTGGGGGAACAACTTCCTCAGTGTTCTATGAAAACTATGACTTGGAAATTGCCAAAAAAAAAATCATATTGTCGATGGAGACTTATAACCCAACTCATTGCAATATTTACAATGACCACTAAACAATGTTACCGATGAAATAGGTAACCACAATGCTACCTACTTTTTTTTTGTAGCATAAAAAGCACCCGATTTTGAAAAGTGGTGATGCAGAATCACCATTTTTTTTTTGTGCACATTTTTGACACTGTAATATTTTTATTTATGAAGTATGAATATTTGTTTCAAAATGTTAGTGATTTTCATGCTAATTTTGAAATGTATTGATGCAGCATCAACTTTTTTTTTTAGAGCAGTGATTTTCATGCTAATTTTGAAACGTATTGATGCTGCATCAACCATTTTTTTTTAGAGTGGTGATTTTCATGTTCGTAATAAAACACAAAACAAAAAAAAAAAAAATTAAAAAAAAAACAATTAAAATTGAAAAAAAAAAAAAAACTATCATTAAAAAACAAAAAAAATGAAAAAAACCACGTGCAAATAATTAAAAAACAAATATACATAAATTTAGTGTTTTTATTTTTAATGAAACAATTTATAGATTTTAATCTATAATATTAAATATAAAAAAAAATTAAACAAATTGAATTTAAAATAAAAAAATTGAATAAAAAAAATAATTTAAAACAAAAATTAAAAAAAAAAAAATTAAAAATTATTTCAAAAAAAATTGTTTTTTAAAAATTATTTCAAAAAAAAAAAATTTAAATTTTTTTTTAAAAAAATTAAAAAAAATAAAAAAAAAAAATACAAAACAAATTTTATTTTAAATAAAAAAATTAAATTAAAAAAAAAAAATTAAAAATTAAAAAAAAAATCAATTAAAAAAAAATAAACGGGGGTTGGTGGTGGTGGGGCGGTGGGCGGCTGGGCACCGGGGGCCGGTTGGGTGGCGCCACAGGGGCGGCCAGCTGGCCTCACGGCCCCGTCTGGGCCGAGGGCCGATTCCCGGAATCGGCCCTAGGCCCAGGCAGGGCCGTGAGGCCCGTTGGTCGCCCCCGTTGATGCAGGAGCATTCAGGCTAGTCGGCAATGTGATAGTATGGTCACATGTTGTGACTAGCAAGGGGCTGAAAGAAAATAATTTAATTAAATTATTTGTTTAAATATGTAAGAGTGTTTATTGAGGAAAGGGTATAGGTGGCTGAGTGATCCTCCTTGTATGGAGATCAGGCCAAATAGTTGGATTTATTTGGCTAGAATAGAGTATGAGGGATTTTAAAAGCTTTATTTAGTGTTAGTTTAGAAAAGAGTGGGATTGAAGAGATTTTTTTTTCGGTGAGGTTGAGAGATTTCTGGTTCAGAATCAGAATTGATTCATGGAACCATTTATTTGTATAAATTGGGTCTTCTTGTATATTCAGTAGTAGGGAGTGGCGAGAGGATTAGAATAGGTTTTTCTGTGTGGAGCAGAAAGCTCAAATTAGTGAAGTGTGTGTGGATTGTTTTTGGCTAAAGGGCAAAATTTTGTTTTGTTTTTCTGAAAATTATGGAATCCATTAGGTTTAGTGAATAATCAAGCATTGTCTTTCTGTGTATTTGGCTGGTAGTCACGGTTCTGTGTGTAATTTAGTTTTGATCATATGAATTTCTGTATTAATGTGAATCGAATGAGAAATCTAGAGGTGATGGATGAATGTTGATTTAAATCTCTGTTTGCGAATCAATGGATTTATAAGAGTGCAGAGTTGTGTTAAGCTCTAAGATCGATTCCTATTCCATGTTAATAAACAGTGATATAATTCCAGTTTGGAAGGCGCAATTCTAATTAGGAATTGAGGGTTTGCAATCGATGAAGTTGATGGAAGTTAACATATGGCGGAACTGAACTAAATTCTGTGAATAAACAAAGAAATCGATTCAGTTAATGTTAATTTGTGCAATCTGCATATGTATCGATCTTTCCAGGAAAAGAATTATATAGAAAGTTAAATTTGAATGAGTGTCAGATTATCAATGTGGTGAATCAATTTCATGGAGGGCGCATTGCTTTAAGGAGAACCTAATTGAACTGGTAATGGGCGCAAAATCCACGGCTCTATAGTCACGCAGAAACAAAACCGGACGTGACATGTTGTAAATTGGTTTGGAGGGAATTGGGTCCAGTGGTCATCGCAAAAGACTACGGAAGGCAATTTTGAATCAAGCGATTTCCGATTTCCGATTGGATCAGATCGGAACTGCCGATTGATATCTGAAGGTGAAGTTGAATTACAAGCGATTTCCGATTCCGATTGAATTGGATCGGAGAGGTAGAAGATTGTATCGGATCGGAGTTTGGGTGGAATGCAGCAATCGCCGATTTGCGATTAAATCGGATCGGAGGTATCTCAAAATAGCATCAGATTGGATATTGGTATGTGGATCACTGATGTCATAGAGTCGGTTGTATAATATTTAAAATACATATATTTCCATGTGTTCTACTGTGGTTTGATGTGGGTCCGAGCACGCATTTTGTAGTATTGCTGTGGTTATTAAAGAGCATTCAAATGTTGTAAAGGGATGGTTCAATATTTATAAAGATCCAAGGTATTTTAAAATTGTAGAAAGGCAGAGTTTAACCAATCTAATTGCAGCGTTAAAATGCAAGGGGAACAAAATTGAGTTCGTGTAATATAAATGCCAAGATGCATGTGGTGAGGTGCTGACCTAGTTTGATATTTGAAATTGGAGATTGTATATGTGTTGGCCAATGCACTGCTAATTTTGCCTGAAGACTGAAAGCGCCAGTCATTAATGGGTAAGGTAAATTGATGGGTGCATGGTATTTGAATAATATGATTATTAGCTTCCGCAATTGAAAAATGTATGCAATTTCCAGGATTTAAAATATTAATTGGGTGTGTAATGTTTCAGAATTTGGGGAATTGGGTTATAGTTGATGGACTTGAATCTGTATGTAAAGGCTTATGGGGTTGATATATATGAACATTCATGTTTGAGTCATTGGGTTTATGATTAGGAAACATATGACTGAAATGTTTTCGTATTCAAATGATAACTTGTGAAATTGCCAGAAATTGAAAGATAAGATTCCGCATGATAGTTGAGATTGCCAGTGGGTGAAATTTCTCAGAATGGAGGTTTTGATTGGGAATTTACTGAGATGTATTTTTTCATGTACAATTACATGAAGATCCTGGTATTGCAGGCTAGCCCTGCTATCATTTTTGGTATCAGAGCTAGCTTAACGCTCTGAAAGATTGTTTTGGGAAACTGAATTTTAAATTTAGCAGATGTATAATTGCCAGGAAGAGCGTTTGATGAAGATAAGGATCAGAATGGAGAAGCAGAGAATGCCCAGGAAGGTATGGTAAGAATGTTTAAGTTGATTGCATGACTGATTTGATTGAAGATTGTTTAAATATTGTTGAAGGCAATGATATTGATGATCAAAAGAGCAGAGATTGGGTAGGCAAAACAGCATTTTCTTACAAACAGGTTATCAGAAGGAATTGATAGTATTTGAAAGATACTTTGATGTGAAAAGATTGTGCAGGTCAGTGGAAGCAGTGGATTTGCTGAAAGATGGAATGAGATGTACCAGCATCATAGCATATGAGCTATGTAAAGAAGATAGAGCAAGAAGAAATCCCAGATGTGTAAACGTGACAATCCCGGCAATAAACAAATTTACTGAATGAAGAAGGTAGTGGGCAAGGAGTATTTCAAGAGGAGATGAGAACAACTTCCAACTGAGGTTGGGTAGAAGTTGATGAGGCAGCTCCGCAATTGTGATTGTGGATAGGAGATAACAATTCCAGCAAGAAGAGTGCTGAGTAGAATTGTTAGTCAGTGAAAGGTTCGAGGAAAGAACCAATAGGTACCAAAAGGCTAAACTCAGGAAAGTTTGGTGAGGCATGAAGGAGACTTGTTATAGGCGAAATGGAAAAAGTTAGTTGCATCTCACTAGTGAAGAAGGAAGTTTCACCAGAGGAAGGAAAGGAATTGACTATTGATGGTCATGACAGGGGTACAAAGGAAAGTCATAGACATAGGGAAAAGAGTGCTGAAGCAGTTGGACTCAAAGGAATGAGTAAAGAAGAAAGGGACATAGAGTTGGCTGAGATGAAGGCAGAACTCAGTCATTTGGAGAAGCTGGTATTGAAAGGAATTAGAGAAAAATGGAAACAAGGATTTTATGTGGGAAGAAGAGTTAAATGGCCTGTCAGAGAATTGTTTGCTAAGAAATTATTACTTCGAAGAACTGAGAATGAAGAAATAGAATACATCTGCGAACCAGAGAAAGGATCTCTCCTTGGGGACGAAGACGGTGATGACAGTAGAGAAGAACTGATCTATGCAGATCAGAATGAGAGGAATGTGTTGACATCATCCGCACAGACAAGAGGATCTCATATTTTTGGGATTAATTATTTCTGTGAATGTAAAATTGCAGGTATGCAGCCTAAAGAATTTGAACCTGTGTATGAAAAAGTGAAAGGAGCAAAGGCAAGACAAGTAAGAAAGGAGATGCATAAGGACTTTCAAGACTTCAATTGGTGGAGAAAATTAAAAGGTATGACTGAATGGTTATGTCTTCTTTTAGTGGAAACTTATTGGATTATATTTGAAGGAATTTTAGCATGGAAAGAAGGCCAATGGGAAATGGAAACAGGAAAGGAAACAAAAGCAATGCAGATTTATGAAGTGAAGAGAAGGAAAGCTGACACCAAGAATTTAGCTGAAGAAGGTAAGCTAAGGAAATATTTGAAAGATCAAATTCTTAACAGAGAAAAGGAAGAGGCATTATTGTCTTATTTGTACAAACTGAGTATTGGAAGAAATTGTGTAGAACAGGAAGGTATTCTACAAACTTATGATGAAATTGCCAAGCATTGTCAAGAAGTTGCAGTCCCAGAAGTTCTCTTTGATGAGGAAGAAATCAAAGATGTTGAGGAAGAATTTCTCAATAATTTAGTGAACTATCTGAATAGTTCAGAAGAGCATGAAGAGTTGATCATTGAGGCCTCGAATGAAAAGCCTTGCATTTTTGAAACTGACATGTTGTGTATGTTTTCAGGTTTGACAGGTGAGGAACAGCGATTGGACAATGTGCTTATGCATGTTGATGAAGAACTGAGATTACTGGAAGAAATGGCTGAAACAGAAAGATATTTTGAACATGTATTTAATGATTTTGAGAATGATGGTATTGACAGGGAAATTGTCATGATTAAAGGAGCCGAAGATAAACAAATGAAGGAGGAGTTATATGCAAATGACATGTTTATTAAATATGAAGAAATTGACATTTTGCTGAAAAAGTCATTAGACAAATCTGAAGACATAGAGGGAAGAATTATCTTTGATGATAATGAAAGAGAGGCTGTAGAGTACAAACAACAGATTGTAAATGGCAGAGGCAAGGAAGATTTGGACAAAAATTTTATAATTTATATGGAAAAGGAGAATGTACAGTAGACAGATGTCAGTGGGGTTCAGTTAAAGACAAATGGTAAGAAGGAAATTGAGAAATTGTGGAAGATGAAATTAGATGAGAAGAAGGATGGCGAAAAGGAGAAATTGACCACATAAATTTATATCAGCAAGAATAGAGGACAACAGCAAATTAAGATTTGGGAACCTGGAGGAACAGAAGTGATAGTGGCAGAAGAATTAAGTCAGTAGCATAATGAAAATGATGACCAGTTACAAAGTAAAGTTTGGGATACTGGATGGATAGCAGAAGAAACACATGACCAGGAGGTCATGGAAACTTTCAACTTTGAGAGTCTGATGCAGGAGCATTCAGGCTAGTCAGCAATGTGATAGTATGGTCACATGTTGTGACTAGCAAGGGGCTTAAAGAAAATAATTTAATTAAATTATTTGTTTAAATATGTGAGAGTGTTTATTGAGGAAAGGGTATAGGTGGCTGAGTGATCCTCCTTGTATGGAGATCAGGCCAAATAGTTGGATTTATTTGGCTAGAATAGAGTATGAGGGATTTTAAAAGCTTTATTTAGTGTTAGTTTAGAAAAGAGTGGGATTGAAGAGATTTTTTTTTCGGTGAGGTTGAGAGATTTCTGGTTCAGAATCAGAATTGATTCATGGAACCATTTATTTGTATAAATTGGGTCTTCTTGTATATTCAGTAGTAGGGAGTGGCGAGAGGATTAGAATAGGTTTTTCTGTGTGGAGCAGAAAGCTCAAATTAGTGAAGTGTGTGTGGATTGTTTTTGGCTAAAGGGCAAAATTTTGTTTTGTTTTTCTGAAAATTATGGAATCCATTAGGTTTAGTGAATAATCAAGCATTGTCTTTCTGTGTATTTGGCTGGTAGTCACGGTTCTGTGTGTAATTTAGTTTTGATCATATGAATTTCTGTATTAATGTGAATCGAATGAGAAATCTAGAGGTGATGGATGAATGTTGATTTAAATCTCTGTTTGCGAATCAATGGATTTATAAGAGTGCAGAGTTGTGTTAAGCTCTAAGATCGATTCCTATTCCATGTTAATAAACAGTGATATAATTCTAGTTTGGAAGGCGCAATTCTAATTAGGAATTGAGGGTTTGCAATCGATGAAGTTGATGGAAGTTAACATATGGCGGAACTGAACTAAATTCTGTGAATAAACAAAGAAATCGATTCAGTTAATGTTAATTTGTGCAATCTGCATATGTATCGATCTTTCCAGGAAAAGAATTATATAGAAAGTTAAATTTGAATTAGTGTCAGATTATCAACGTGGTGAATCAATTTCATGGAGGGCGCATTGCTTTAAGGAGAACCTAATTGAACTGGTAATGGGCGCAAAATCCACGGCTCTGTAGTCACGCAGAAACAGAATCGGACGTGAAATGTTGTAAATTGGTTTGGAGGGAATCGGGTCCGGTGGTCATCGCAAAAGACTACGGAAGGCAATTTTGAATCAAGCGATTTCCGATTTCCGATTGGATCGGATCGGAACTGCCGATTGATATCTGAAGGTGAAGTTGAATTACAAGTGATTTCCGATTCCAATTGAATCGGATCGGAGAGGTAGAAGATTGTATCGGATCGGAGTTTGGGTGGAATGCAGTAATCGCCGATTTGCGATTAAATCAGATCGGAGGTATCTCAAAATAGCATCGGATCAGATATTGGTATGTGGATCACCGATGTCATAGAGTCGGTTGTATAATATTTAAAATACATATATTTCCATGTGTTCTACTGTGCTTTGATGTGGGTCCGAGCACGTATTTTGTAGTATTGCTGTGGTTATTAAAGAGCATTCAAATGTTGTAAAGGGATGGTTTGATATTTATAAAGATCCAAGGTATTTTAAAATTGTAGAAAGGCAGAGTTGAACCAATCTAATTGCAGCGTTAAAATGCAAGGGGAACAAAATTGAGTTCGTGTAATATAAATGCCAAGATGCGTGTGGTGAGGTGCTGACCTAGTTTGATATTTGAAATTGGAGATTGTATATGTGTTGGCCAATGCACTGCTAATTTGGCCTGAAGACTGAAAGCGCCAGTCATTAATGGGTAAGGTAAATTGATGGGTGCACGGTATTTGAATAATATGATTATTAGCTTTCGCAATTGAAAAATGTATGCAATTTCCAGGATTTAAAATATTAATTGGGTGTGTAATGTTTCAGAATTTGGGGAATTGGGTTATAGTTGATGGACTTGAATCTGTATGTAAAGGCTTATGGGGTTGATATATATGAACATTCATGTTTGAGTCATTGGGTTTATGATTATGAAACATATGACTGAAATGTTTTCGTATTCAAATGATAACTTGTGAAATTGCAAATTGAAAGATAAGATTCCGCATGATAGTTGAGATTGCCAGTGGGTGAAATTTCTCAGAATGGAGGTTTTGATTGGGAATTTACTGAGATGTATTTTGTCATGTACAATTACATGAAGATCCTAGTATTGCAGGCTATCCCTGCTATCACCCGTGGCGCCGCCCAACGCCCAGCGGGCGGGCCTGCGCAGCCGCCCCCGCGGCGCTGCCCGGCCGGCCCCCGGCGCCCAGCGGGCGGGGTCTACGCGCAGGCCCCCCCGCTGGGCACCGGGGGCCGGCCGGGTGGCGCCACGGGGGCGGCCAGCCGGCCTCACGGCCTCGCCTGGGCTGAGGGCCGATTCCGGGAATTGGCCCTCGACCCAGGCGGGGCCTTGAGGCCGGCCCCCGATGCCCAGCCGCCCGCCGCCCCACCACCACCAACCCCCGTTTTTTATTTTATTTTTTAATTGATTTTTTTTAAAAAAAAAAATTTAATTTAATTTTTTTATTTAAAGTAAAAATTGTTTTGTATTTTTTTTTAAAATTTTATTATTTTTTTGTTTTAAATTTTTATTTTTTATTTTTTGAAATAATTTTTACTAAATTTTGTTTTTTTTTTAATTTAATTGATTTTTTTTTTAATTTCATAATTTTTCTTTATTATTAACTTTTACGTTTAGTTTTTTAGTATAATTTTAAAAAATTTAATAAATTTTGTATTTTTTTTTAAATTTGTTTGGATTTAATATTGTTTTTTAAATGTTTTACTTTTTTATTAATTTTTTTTTTGTTAATTACATAAATTTTTTATATTTTTATATTTCAATTAAAATTGTGTATTTAAAATTATATTTTTTTAATTAAACTTAATTTTTTTAAATTAATTTGTTTTTTAATTTAATATTTTTTTTATTTTATTTTTTTCAATTTTCCATTTTTAATTGATTTTTAAAGTTTTTAAAGTTTTTCTTTTAACAATGTTTTTTTTCTCTTTTATATTTAAAATTTATTTTTTCTTTCAAAATTTATTTGTTTATTCATTTATTTATTAAAATTTTTTTTTTTGTTAAATTTAATTTGTTATTTTAAAATTAACTTTTTTTTTTTTTTTAAATTTAATAAAATCTGATATATATACATATTTTAATTTAAGTTGATATATATATTTTATTTTTATAATTTAAATTTAATTTATTTTTTATAGTTTATTTGTTTTTTTAATATATATTGTTTTAAATTTAATATTTTCATTTTATTTTATTTTTATTTTTATTTTTAATTAATTTTTCATTTTTTTTCTTTTGATTTAAATAATGTTTTTTTTTTAAAATTTTTATTTTAAATTTTTAAATTTATTAAAATTTAATATATTTCCTTAAATTTAATTTTTTGTTTTAAATTTGTTTTTTTTTTTTTAAATTTAATAAGCATTTTCTTTTTCTTTTTTAAATTTAATTTCTATATTTTATTTTTTATAATTTCCTTCTTTTTTTAACTTGTTTTTTTTTTTTTTTTAATTTAATATTTTAATTTTGTTTTTATTTTTATTTTTTAAATTTATTTTTTTTCTTAAATTTAGGTTTTTTTTTAATGTTTGAATTTTAAAAATTAAAAAATGTTATTGCTATTTTTAAAAATGCCAAAAGTATGACACAATTTTTTTTGTTATTTCAGCATCAACTTGTTTTGTTTTGAGGGTGTTTTTTCAATCCTTTTTTCAAGAAACAATTTTGTTTTTACCATAATTTTATAAAATGTTGAAATTTGACCTTCAAAAAAAACGAAGTGCATTCTGGAATACACACTTTTTGTTTTTGGGGTGTTTTTTCATGTTTTTTTAGTCTTTTTGGGCTAGAGTTCCCATTTTGAGGTCAGGTTACCTATTTGATCGATAACAGTGTTACTACTGAAAACATGAAAAACATACCATTTACTAGAGCTTTATAATACAACTCATTACAGTATTTACAATAACAACCACAGATTTCCTCGATCAATCCGTCCCTTGTCAAGGTTTCCTTGTATTAGAAGGTCCAAAAACCAAGGCATATCCCTGCCTTAAAACCACCATACTAGTCATAGCATGCTCATGGCAATCAATGGACACTATCGAGTACCAACGTCCCACAATGGCCCTGCTCCTGAAGTTCTTTACCAACATAATGTTTCCTATTCCAATTCTTTTTTCTACTGTTGCTAATCCTTATAGTCAATTTCAACCACCAAAACTAGGAATTTTCCATGATTTTATGTACTAAGCACATAATTTTCATTAGATTCAAAACAAATTGAAATAATTAAATTCATACCTCATTTATATCTCTTCAATAAGGTACACTTGCAAATCTATTTACTTCATGTCACAATAATTCAAACTAGCTCTTCGATCAAATGATCATGCATAAACATATCACATCCATTTAGCTCAAAACGTAACCATCATAAATCAAAATCATAGATCACATGCAGCCATGATAAATTAAAATCATAGATCACGTGTAATAAAATATAGATACTTATCCTTTAAATGATTCTTTACTTATACATTTGTTCTTTGTCCTTTCCATACACACATTGGATCATTTTCCACACTCGAAAAGCACCAAGTACTTCTCTTCTCTTCAATCTCATACACATACACACAATGTACATCACACACATACATGCACACACGATGTACAACAAAACACAACACATACACCTACATCCTATGTACACCAAAACACAATACATATACCTACACCTAGTGTATGATACAATACATATACACACAAAGAGCACAACACAACAAATACCCATGTCATGATACAATGGATACACAACACATAACATAGTATGAAACATAACATGTATGACATGCACACAATACCACATGTACAACATGTACACAACGCCACATGTACAACATGTACACATCACCATGTGTACAAGTTGTGCACAACACCACATGTACATAGTATCACATTTGCAACATGTACACAATTCCACCTGCATAATGTGTACACAAAACCACCTGCATAATGTGTACACAACACCGCATGTACACAACACCACATGTACAACATGCATACAACACTACACACACATAACACCACTTGTATAACATGTAAATAGCACCATATGTACAACATGTACACAACATTGTATGTACAATGTGTACATCGCACCATATGTACACAACACTGCATATGGAACATGCACAGAACACCATATGTACACAACAATGCGTATGCAACATGTGAAAAACACCATATGTATGCAAAACCACATATACAACATGTAAACATATACACAATATTAGTAGTGCATGTCCAGGGACCACACTGAATTTAGCAAGCAACCTTACTTCTAGTGTCTTTCCACTATCCATGCTTGTCCCCACATGATATACATCACATTTCTTTCATTCTGCTAATGTATCCCTCAACATTACCTAGCCATAACATAAATACAGGCATAATATAATAATATAATATCAAATCATATCCACATGATGGTGACCTCATAGATCTGTCAGGGCTACTCTTCCCACTTGATACTAGGAACCTATTCATGCCATTCACCTGGATAAATAATCATTCATCCACTAAGAATGATTCCTGATGACCCTGTCAGACAATGACATACATACATACATATATATAAATATACAAACCTGTATACATATATAAACATCAACATAATCATGATCACAACATAATCACCAAATATCATAAGGTCAAGGTTAAGAGTAATCTCTCCATTCATGCACAAAATGCACACCATTGAGAACAACAATTCCCAACATAGACAACGAGTTTGACTCCTCAAATCCATTTAATTTTCCTTTCTTGTTACCTTTCTCATGATTGTTCTGTCGATGTCCATTTACCCCAATGGACCCAACCAATCCAACTAGCTATCATATTCTCGCCTTCAACTACCCTTGACTCATGTACTAGGATTCATTTGGGTCTTACATTACCTGTTGGGTTTCATGAATCTCTCCCCAATATCCACTAATTTTCATCCTTCCCCAACCAACTCCCATGATCCTCAAAACATAAAAGGCAAGAACAAAATCAAACAAGAATAAAACTATAAAACTAATTGCAATATAACACCACCAACAAAGTGGCATGGTCATGCATTATACAAAAAAAAAAAATTGCAAATCAAGTGTAAAACAACCCACAAAGCATCGAAATCAAAAAACTAGAAACAAACACCATGACTCAAGCGACATGGTTCCTAATGCCTCCAAGGGAAATCTCAACCCAAGCCTTATTCAAGATCTCATGGAAATCTATTTTTCCATGCAATCCCCTACAAGATGCTACTATAAACACACAATTGTAAGTGCATAAATAAATATAACAATATACTGGTTACATTACCTTGTTGTGCCAAGCACGTTTCCTTGTACCTAAACAAGTACACATATCATTTCTCAAGGGATCTAATTCCTTGAAGAATCTAGACATAACTGGAAATCAATGGTTTTACCTATCAAATACATGTTCATAAATATAGAAAATATCCACATAATGTCAAACAAAATCAATGTTAAGAAGACTTCATGTATTCATGAAAAACACTCATTCATTTGGAATTGTGGTTTCCAAACATAGCCAAGAGAATTATCACCTGATTCCTTACTTTTAACTTTTACCTCACTGCAATTGAGTCTTATTAGGCGTTATCACATCACCCAACTGTTAGTTATATAAAAAAATCAATTGTTAATTTGTCATGCTAATACCATGCATGTTTCCCTGCAACTGTTCACACATGTCATTCACATGCTCCAAATATCAAGACATCATTTATATTAATTGAAATCAACCTTTACAAAGACTAAAAACCATGTCATAATCAACTCACATTCATTAGTCATAATGCTACATCTAGCACCCACTTGCATTCAAATGCATATCAGTTTTCTAAGTGCATATGGTTGAGTTGAGAGGCTCATTTTACAACCCAGTATGAGGATATGCATAAGTCTATATGTCCGTCTGCACCCCTTTAAAATAAAAATAATGTTGGAACAGGGTCTCCTACAAGAGCTGCGAAATTGGTCCATTTTGGATATTTTTTATTATATTTAGTCTAACGCAGGGGTTTTGAGATGGATAAAATCCCCTAATGCATTGTAAATGGGTCAAGGGTAGACCAAGAGTCCGCAAACCATGGTTTGCGGACCATTGGATGCATAGGCTAAAATAGTATAAGTATTTGAAACTTTTTGAGTTGTAAGACAGACTGGGATTACGATCAGTGTGAAGTGCAAATTCATAGATCTGTTTGGCTTTTTGGGGAAAAGGACTCCTGCTGGCTGTGTGCGCGGAGATCCTCGGTCCTATTGTGTGCGAACCCTGCTGGCTGTGTGCACAAGTTTGGTTTTGGGGTATGTGAGAGACTCTTTGATAAGTAATATATGTGAAGTATTGTGGATATCTGATGCCATTTTGATCTATCTGGCTATGGTTGTCATGGACTCAAATTATATGTGATTATGTTATGAGCTACAAATTATCTATGTTCTGGTAACTGTATCTGCAATCTGATTTAGTCTGCTGCGAATATATTGTTTTATGCTTATACTTGGCTATCCGCACGTGGATGCGAGCCTGTTTTATAAATCTGGTAAATTTGTACTCTGGTTAATCATTGAAAGTCCTGCGAACAATCTCTGACTGCGTAGATATAATAATTGCCGAACGGTTCGACTTACCTTCTCTCTCTCGTAGGGTGCGGAAACCTGGTTCCAGCACCCACCCATATCACTTCGAGTGAGACTTTGGCCTGCGCAAGCAAGTCACTGGTGAAAGGGCCAGTAGTAGAGGGGTTTGTTGGCAAACCGTAACCTCCGAACCTGGGTCAGGACCCCTCGAGCCAACAAATAAAAATAAAAATTATGTTCTAAATAGAAAAATAATGTCGAATGTAATAAAAAAATGAATATATTGTAAAGTAATAAAAGTAAAAAAATGTGTGAGTAAGATGTTTAAATCTTATACTTTAAAAAAAAAATTCAACAAGAAATTTAAATAAACTATTTGAATATCTATGTTAACTAATTTATGTCGATATCAACTTCATATATAAAAATAAAAAAAATTGTTACAATAAAATATTTTAATATTGTATATAAAAAAATATTCAATGTTGTAGAAATTTGCTAAATAATGATTAATTATCAACCGAGACTATCTTGATCACATACAATTCGAATTTATATGCAACACATAATCTCTTCCACTCATATCATCAAACATGCGGAAATAAAACAAGCGATAGCACATCAAATCATCATACACATTAACACAGTATGTATGGGGAAAGCTTATAGCTGAAAACCCCGCAGCTATTGTGTATATTATAATGGAGAAAACATGTAACAAACTCAGTACAATACTCCTCACAAGTACTCGGTACTATCTCATGAAGTTACACACAAACTAGCTTGGTTTTGAACAAGTCACAGGTTCAAAACACATCCACTAATTGCCTGCCTCTATTGCGCAATCAAGGCTTGTCTAAATAGAGATCCAAGGTTCGAATCTCCTTGGCTTGACAGCGCAATCATCATGGGAAATTCCTCCAAGTGTGGTGCAAATCTCATGCACAACTGATGTCGCCACTGATAGCTAACTCCAACCTTTCATCTACCTCTTTCACTGGTCTCCACTGAACTGATCATGCACTGTAGTGAACTGATGTGTTCTTGAGTTGAATAATGAGTTACTAATTAATGAATTAAATAATATTTAATTCACTCCACTCATTACTAGTTGATTAGCTAGTTAAACTAATCTCAACTAGTTCGACTAAGTTAAACCGAACACAACTCCACCAACTGTCTCATCAACTCCACCAAACTTCTGCCACTGAAGTCCTAACTGAAGTCAACCATGCATGAGCTCACAAAACCCCTAGGAATAGCATAATTCTCATCGGATATGAGCCCATGAGCTCGGGCGAAGTGCTCCCGAGAGTAAATTGAAGTTTATTAGTCCAAATATTATTAAGGGTAAATAATGTTTGACCCTATTTTAAGGATAGAGCGGAGTCCTTCAGAAAGATAAATAGACATCGACCTATGGAGTCAAAAAATGAGGTCCATCTATTTTTACCAACATGACCAATACTCAAGAGAATTAACATACTGCAACCCACGGACCATGCTCCATATGTCTAAAAATAGACACTGATCTAAAAATAGACTTTTGCGCGAGAATCACTGTGAGCCCACTTAGTGAAGGCGACTTTGTTCACTAAGCTCCATCATCTTGCTGCATTTTCAACAAATGTGGGTTATCAATAAAATATTTTAATACAAAATAATATTCACATATGCTTAAAAATATATTAATAATAAAAAACTATTTTAATTTGCGTGATAAAATGCATTGATGTACATGTTATTTAAAATATTTTAATTTCAATTACGTATCATTTAAAAAATATTATGTACATATCATGAAAAAATTAAGCTTTTATGGTTAAAATTTTTATTTGGTCCTATATATACTCTATTTAGCATTAAAAAATACAATTTAAACAATGAAAAATAACACATTGTATTTTTCACTCTAAAGGAGTTTTCATGTGAATAAATTTTATCTCTCTACTCATGTTAGATCCATACTTAAGATGGATCTATGTTGATGTTAGTACAACTGTCTTAAAACAATATCATTCCTTCATGCAATCTTATAAACACATACTCACATCATGCAATTAATAAGACATTAAAATAATATATAAACATACCACATTATATAAAAAAAATAGACAACATTTTCAAACTCATACCTCAATGTATCGCAAGGGAGGCTGTCATATCTTTACAAGTCAATCTTGATCAGTACGACACAATATCACAAGTATATCGACTCATAACTTAATATCAGAACCATAACTATTTTCACATACTAATCCATATTAGAATGATACATATAAAATCAAGATATTAACTGCAATGGCCATAATAATCACGTGTATGACTGCAATGCATATGACAACAAGCTACTACCATTTATTATTTTTCAACGCAAGTGCATATGAGCACACTGAGAAAAAATTATCTATCATGCATGTAGCCACAACAACAATAGAATGAGAAGCATATATATAACTATAATTATTATAGCACTCATTAACCAACATACTTGCATGCCCAATATACAAACATATATGACGATCTACTCTTACCCCCACGATCTAGTGCTGCAACATCACTTGTATGATCTACATCTCCTGCTCTATCTCAACCAACATATCAATATCATGCTGACAAAAAATACAACAATGACTATCACAATGCATGCATAAAAATTACATGGAAAACTAATAGGCATGCATGAAAAACACATTCCGCCCATTCAAACCAAGTGTTTGAACCTGGAAGCTTTGATACCATTCTGTAACCACACCTCCCATATCAACTCAGTTTCATTGTCCTATCATGGTAAAGATGAGAGGAAGAACTACTAAGACATGACTCGACCTCCAACCTTCACTTATGGAAGTGGGGTCGACAACTTAATATTTC
>CM076577.1:408801738-408959902 GCA_034641835.2 Pinus albicaulis
AACATTTCTTTCACTACATACACCTTCTGATAATTTATGTCTCTCAAGTATTTCTAAATCGGCCCGCTTTGCAGTAAAATGTCTCTGAATTGTCTGTTGCTTTTGTATTAGAAGTTCTGCATCCTGCCTCTGCTGTGCCTCTTTTCCTGTGTCAGTTTCTGAGAGTTTGGTCCCATTCCATATTATTTCCCTGTTTACAGGAGATAGCATGTGAGTTGAAGATGAAAACTTCAAATATCATATTATATGCTCCTTGCTATGCTAATATGTCCTGTAGCATCGGTTCATCACAACCTAGTTGCCCAGCCAATGCACACGTGGTCAGAGGCCGGCTATCGTGTGGTAGAGATTGGAGCATGTGTTTTTCTAGATCTAGCTTGATAGTGTGTAGCAATTGAGGGTGTGCATGAGAGCTTGTGAGGAGCTTTTTGTACTATGATTGTTACATGATCTCCATGACATATAATATACAGATAGTTGGGGTTTTCAGCTTTAAGCTTTCCCATTAAATACTATGTTCATATGTGTGATTGTTTGTGGTTTTAATGTATGCATGCAATTGATTTTATTTCCGCATGTGATGATCAATGGTAGAAGAGATTCTGTACTATGCATGAAGCTAAAATAGTGTGTGATCAGGAGAATCTCAGTGAATAATATATCAGTTATTCAAATTTCTACAGAAAGAGAGATGGAGAGGGAGGGGGGGAGAGAGGGAGGTAATAATAAATACATAGAGAGTGAAAGTTGAAGAGAGAGATAGAGAGAGAGAGAGTGATAAGGAAAATGGATAGAAAGGGAGATAAGATAGCAGGAGGGAGAGGGAGAGGGGGAGGGACCGGTAGATAGATAGATTGGAGAAAGAGAGTGTATTTTTTGGTCTTGATATAGAGAGACAGAGGGATATAGAGATATAGATGGAAGATGAAGATAAAGAAGAGATAGATGGAGATAAGGAGGGGGGGACAAAGAGATTGATAGATATGGAGTGAGAGAGTGTGTGTGTTTCGTGGGGTGTGATAAAGAGACAAAGAAGGAGAGATGGAGGGAGATATAGATATATATGGAGGGGAGACAAAGGGAAGAATATTTCTTACACTGGATGCATTGATTTCAGTGTATATGGTGATTCCTAATCCTATTTGATTGCTTGCACTAGATGCATTGATTTTAGTGTAGATTTTGATTTATAATGATATTTGATTACTTTCACTAAATGCATTGATTTCAATGTAAATGATTTCTAGTCCTATTTTATTGCTTGCACTAAATGCATTGATTTCAGTGTAGATGGTGATTTCTAATCTTATTTGATTGCTTGTAATAGATGCATTAATTTCCATGTAGATGTATATTTCTAATTATATTTGATTGCTTGCACTAGATGCATTGATTTCAATCTAGATGATTTCTAATCCTATTTGATTGATTGAACTAAATGCATTTATTTTAGTGTAGATGGTTATTTATAATCCTATTTGATTGCTTGCACTAAATGCATTGATTTCAGTGTAGATGTTGGTTTTTAATCATATTTTCCTACTTTCACTAGATACATTGATTTGACTGTAGATGTTGATTTCTAATCCTATTTGATTAATTGCATTAGATGCATTGATTTCAGTGTAGATGTTGTTTTCTAATCTTATTTTATTTATTACATTAGATGCATTGATTTCAATGTATATGTTGATTTATGATTTGATATAATTGGATGTATGATGATACATTAATTTTAAAGTCATTGGATTAATAGTTTGCATTGATTTCAGTGGAAGCACAAAAAATTATTGACAATGTACATTTATTTTTTTGTTATAGTAATTAAACCTATCAATATTGGAGAGAAAGAGACACAAAGTATGATGTTTACTCCAAAAACTCGAGCTAAATATTTAAATGGTTTACATTCCAACTTTCATTTTCATATAATCGATATGAAAAGATGACAAAACTAAAAAGGGTGACAATAAGAATAGTACAAGAAAATAGTTTGAGATTGATGACAATGAAGACTATTTGTAATTGACTAAATCCTTATTATTCACATTTTCTATCATTCAATATTATTACATTGTCACTTTGCATTCAAAATTTGTATTTCATCATTTTTCATCATTAAAGTTATTTTACAATATTTATCATCTCAAGAAACTGAGGTAACTAAGAAAATTTAAAATTAAAATGACTCAATAAATCTTAGACATATTTATCATATTTAAAATGGTTATATCAATATTATATGTATTTACATATTATTGATAAAATTAATCACATGTTCCTCATATTATCGATATATTTTCTTTGGCCGCACAAGACTGAAACCAACCTAGATCCATCTTAACTTCGGATCTATCAAGCGCCGAGAGGGATCAAATCTCTCGAGGTGCAAACCTTTCCTCAAGTTTTGCACTCAAAAAAGAGGTTTTCACCTCTAGATATTTGATCCCTCTCAGTGCTTGATAGATCCAGAGTTAAGGTGGATCTAGGCTGGTTTTAAGAGGTAATATAGGGTAAAACATATTGCTTTACCTTATATTTCTCACTATCCCCACTCTCATAGTTTATGAGGGTGGAGTGGAGTGGGGTGGGGTGGGGATAAAACATATTTAAGTTTTAATTTATATTTGTGACTATCCTCACCTCATAGTAAATGAGGGTTAGAGTGGGTTGAGGGGAGGGATATAGGGTAAAACATATTTAGTAGGAAAATATAGGTGTAAAACATATTTATTGGGCCCACCAGGAGGGGAGTAATCTCCATGAGGATGGTTGTGGGGATAATATAAAGTAAAACATATTCGTGAAACATGGGAGGAATCTCCATGAGGATGGTTGTGGGGATAATATAGGGTAAAACATATTCCTAAACAAATATTGGGTAAACCATATTTACTGTTCAAAATTATAGTTTATATAATGAGAACATAACAATAAAAATAAAATAATTATTTACATTATAGAATGAGAAAATTATGCAATAAAGAAAAATGGAATAAAACAATATATAAAAATAAAAAATAAATAAATAGAGAAAACCATCGTTTACAATAGAGAATGGGAGAATTATATACTATAGAGGATGGGAGAAAAGAAAAGAGAACAAGACTAATAAAGTAAATATAGTAATAGAAAATGATAATAATATACAAAATAGAGACATGAGAAAAACCACTTATTAATGAGAAAACAATCCAATTACTACAAATATAAAACATAAACAATCAAATTATTAACAATAGAAAACATTCGAAAAACTAGTTAATAAATATTTAATATAAAAACTAGTTAACAAAAGATTAGATAATTAAAAGAGAATTAAAAAATACTAATTGAATTCTACAATAGACAAAAATAACAATAGAGAAACTAATAGAGAACTAGAACAATAAAGAAAATAGAGAAAATAAGAGAAAACAAGTTACTAATAATATATAGTAATAAAGAATTTTATTTTAAATAATAACCATTTAGACAACTAGAAAAATACTAGAGCAATACTTTAGAGGAAATTAGTTGTTAGATCTAAAAAAAAGTGATTATAGAACAATAATTTATATAATAAGAGCAATTGATAATACAATCAGCCTAGATCCATCTTAACTCCCAATCTATCAAGCGCGAAGGGGGATCAAATCTCTAGAGGTGCAAACCTCTTTTTTAAGTGCAAAACGTGAGGAAATGTTTGCACCTCGAGAGATTTGATCCCTCTCAGCGCTTGATAGATACGGAGTTAATATGGATCTAGGTTGGTTTCAATCATGTACGACCAAGGAAAATATATCGATAATATGAGGAACATGTGATTAATTATATCAATAATATGTAAATACATCTAATATTAATATAACCATTTTAAATAGATTTATGGAGTCATTTTAATTTTAAATTTTCTTAGTTACCTCAGTTTGTTGAGATGATAAATATTGTAAAATAACTTTAATGATGAAAAATGATGAAATAAAAAAAATGAATGCAAAGTGACAGTGTAATAATATTGAATGATAGAAAATGTGAATAATAAGAATGTAGTCAATTACAAAGTCTTCATTGTCATCAATCTAAACTATTTTATTGTACTATTCTTATTGTCACCCTTTTTAGTTTTTTCATCTTTTCATATCGATTATATGAAAAGGAAAGTTGGAATGGTAAACCATTTAAATATCTAGCTCGAGTTGTTGCACTAAACATTATACTTTGTGTCTCTTGCTCTCCAATATTAATATTTTTAATTACTATAACACAAAAATGAATGTACATTGTCAATAATTTTTTGTTCTTCAATTGAAATCAATGCACATTATTAATCCAATGATTTTAAAATTAATGTATCGTCATACATCCAATTATATCAAATCATAAATCAACATATACATTGAAATCAATGCATCTAATGTAAGAAATCAAATAAGATTACAAATCAACATCTACACTGAAATCAATCCATATAATGCAAATAATCAAATAGGATTAGAAATCGACATCTACACTCAAATCAATGTATCTAGTGAAAGTAGGAAAACATGATTAAAAACCGACATCTACACTGAAATCAATGCATCTAGTGCAAGCAATAAAATAGGATCATAAATCACCATCTACGCCAAAGTAAATGCATTCATTTCAAGTAATCAAATAGGATTAGAAACCATCGAGATTGAAATCAATGCATCTAGTGCAAACAATAAAATATAATTAGAAATCTACATCTACACAGTAATTAATGCATCTATTGCAAGCAATCAAATAGGATTAGAAATCACCATCTACACTGAAATCAATGCATTTAGTGTAAGCAATCAAATAGGAATAGAAATCATTTACATTGAAATCAATGCATCTAGTGAAAATAATCAGATATCATTATAAATCAACATCTACACAAAAATCAATGCATCTAGTGTAAGCAATCAAATAAGATTAGGAATCACCATATGCAATGAAATAAATGCATCCAGTGCAAGAAACTTTCTTCCCTTTATCCCCCCTCCATCTATATCTATATCTCCCTCCATCTCTCCTTCTTTGTATCTTTATCACACCCCGCGAAACATACACACTTTCTCACTCCATATCTATCAATCTCTTTGTCCCCCCCTCCTTGTCTCCATATATCTCTTCTTTATCTTCACCTTCCATCTATATATCTAGCTCCCTTTTTCTCTCTATATCAAGACCAAAACATCTGCTCTCTTTCTCCAATCTATCTATCTATCAGTCCCTCCTCCTCTACCTCTCCCACCTGCTATCCTCTCTCCCTTTCTCTGTCTCTCTTTCTCTCTCTCTCTATGTCTTTATTCTTACCTCCCCCTCTCCCCATCCAACTCCTTATCTCTATCCCTCCCTCTCCCCCTCTCCCGATCCAACTCCTTATCTCTATCCCTCCCTCTCCCCCCTCCAACTCCATATCTCTATCTTTCCGTCTCTCCTCCTCTCTTTCAAGTCCCCTCTCTTTTCCTTCATATCTCTCTCTCTCTCTATCTCTCTCTCTCTCTCTCTCTCTCCTACAATCCTCTCTCTTCCCCCATCACTCTCTTCCTCTCTATCCATTTATCTCCTGCCTCCCTCTATCTCCCCCCCCACCCCCATCGCTCACTCTCTCTCTCTCCCATACAATCATCTCTCTCTCTCTGCCCTCAAATTCTCTCTCTTCCCACATCACTCTATCTCTCTCTCTCTCTACCCTCAAATTCTCTCTCTTCCCACATCACTCTATCTCTCTCTCCAACAATGTTACTATATCCCTCCCTTTCTCCTTCTCTCTCCTTCTCTCCCGCCTTGTCTCCATCACTCCTTCTATGTCTCTTTATCTCACCCTTAAACATACACGCTCTCTCTCCATCTCTATCTTGTCACTCCCTCTCTCTCCACTTCTCACTCTCTATGTATTTCTTCTTCCCTCCCTCTCTCCCCCTCCGACTCCATCTCCCTATCCCTACCGCTCTCCTCCTCCTCTCATTCTTCCTCTCTCTCCCTTTCTCTCCTCTCTTTCTCTCTCTCTCTCTCTCTCTCTCTCTCTCTACCCTCCAAACCTCTCTCCTTCTCCCTCCCTCTCTACTCTCTCTCCCACCTTCATCTTTATGTATCCCTCTCCCTCTGTTACCCTTCTCTACCTCTCTCACACCTCTCCCTCTCTCTCTCTTCATTCCTCCTCTCCCCTCTCCTTTAGTTTACCTCCATCTCTCCCTTGCCACTCCCCCTATTTCTCCACATCTATCATATGCCTTTGTTCTTCCCTCTAATATATCTATCATGATATATTAATATATATTATAATATGACAAATTAATAAATCTAAAGTTATTAAATTCAATAATATTAATATTATAATATATTTATATGAATATTATATTTAACAATAATAATTTAATATTAATGTTAGGGTTAATATTTTTTTTTTTTTTGCATGTTATTAATAATAATTTGGTCCGTGGTATTTGGGTCATAGACTTCATATACAATTAGATGTTGATTTCTAACAAATAGTCTTCATTGTCATCAATCTCAAACTATTTTCTTGTGCTATTCTTATTGTCACCATTTTTAGTTTTGTCATCTTTTCATATCAATTATATGAAAAGAAAGTTGGAATGGTAAACCATTTAAATATTTAGCTCGAGTTGTTGTAGTAAACATCATACTTTGTGTCTCTTGCTCTCCAATATTAATAGATTTAATTACTATAACACAAAAATAAATGTACATTGTCAATAATTTTGTGTGCTTCCATTGAAATCAATGCACACTATTAATCCAATGACTTTAAAATTAATGTGCCCTCATACATCCAATTATATCAAGTCATAAATCAACATATAAATTGAAATCAATGCATCTAATGTAAGAAATAAAGTAAGGTTAGAAATCAACATCTACACTCAAATCAATTTATCTAATGCAAGTAATCAAATAGGATTAGAAATAAACATCTACACTCAAATCAATGTCTCTAGTGAAAGTAGGAAAATATGATTAAAAACCAACCTCTACACTGAAATCAATGCATCTAGTGCAAGCAATAAAATAGGATTAGAAATCACCATCTACACTAAAATAAATGCATTTAGTTCAAGCAGTCAAATAGGATTATAAATCATCTAGATTGAAATCAATGCATCTAGTGCAAGCAATCAAATATGATTAGAAATATACATCTACATGGAAATTAATGCATCTATTGCAAGCAATAAAATAGGATTAGAAATCGCCATCTACACTAAAATCAATGCATTTAGTGCAAGCAATCAAATAGACTAGAAATAATTTACATTGAAATCAATGCATCTAGTGAAAGTAATCAAATATCATTATAAATCAACGTCTACACTAAAATCAATGCATCTAGTGCAAGAAATCAAATAGGATTAGGAATCACCATCTACATTGAAATCAATGCATCCAAGACAAGAAATATATTTCCCTTTCTCCCCCCTCCATCTATATCTATATCTCCCTCAATCTCTCCTTCTTTGTCTCTTTATCACACCTGTGAAACACACACTCTCTCTCACTCCATATCTATCAATCTCTTTGCCCCTCCTTGTCTCCATCTGTCTCTTCTTTATCTTTACCTTCCATCTATATCTCTATATCTCTTTGTCTCTCTATATCAAGACCAAAACATACACTCTCTTTCTCCAATCTATCTATCTATCAGTCCCTCCTCCTCTCCCTCTCCATACTACTATCCTCTCTCCCTTTCTCTCCATATTCCTGCTCTCTCTCTCTCTCTCTCTCTCTCTCTCTCTCTCTCTCTCTTTGTGTCTTTATTATTACCTCCATCTCTCTCCCCCTCCATATACATCTCTCTTTCCCTACCTCTCTTCACTCTCTCTCTCTCTTCCTTTCTCTCCCACCTCTCTCGCTCTATCTTCACCTTCCAACTTTGTTACTATATGCCTCTATCTCTCCTTCCCTCCCCCATTCTCTCCATCTCTCCTTGTTTGTGTCTTTATCTCACCCCAAAACATACACACTCTCTCCATATCTCCCTTGTCACTCCCTCTCTCTCTCAACTACTCACCCTTTATGTCTTTCTTCTTCCCTCCCTCTCTCCCCATCCAACTCCTTCTCTCTATCCCTCCCTCTTCCCCCCTCCAACTCCATATATCTATCAGTCCCTCTCTCCTCCTCTCTTTCGAATCCCCTCTCTTATCCTTCCTCTCTCTCCCTTTCTCTTCTACCTCCCTCTCTCTTCCCCCATATATATATATATATATATATATATATATATCTCCCCTGCAATCCTCTCTCCTCCCCCATCACTCTCTTCCTCTCTCTCAATTCCTCTCTCTCCCTTGATCTCCCGCCTCCCTCTATGTGCCCCCCCATCGCTCTCTCTCTCTCTCTCTCTCTCTCTCTCTCTCTTCCATTCAATCCTCTCTCTCTCTCTCTCTGCCCTCGAATTCTCTCTCTGCCCTCAAATTCTCTCTCTTCCCACATCACTCTCTCTCTATGCCCTCAAATTCTCTCTCTTCCCACATCACTCTTTCTCTCTCTCCAGCAATGTTACTATATCCCTCCCTTTATCCTTCTCTCTCCTTCTCCCCGCCCCCCCCTATCTCCATCACTCCTTCTATGTCTCTTTATCTCACCCTTAAACATACACACTCTCTCTCCATATCTCTCTTGTCAATCCCTCTATCTCCACTTCTCACTCTCTATTTCTTTCTTCTTCCTTCCCTTTCTCCCCCTCCAACTCCATCTCTCTATCCCTACTCTCCTCCTCCTCTCATACTTCCTCTCTCTCCCTTTCTCTCCTACCTCCCTATCCCGTCCTCTCTCTCTCTCTCTCTCTCTCTCTCTCTCCCTACCCTCCAATCCTCTCTCTCTCCCTCTCTCTCCCTACCCTCCAATCCTCTCTCTCTCCCTCTCTCTCTCCTTCTCTCTCTCCCACCCCCATCTTCATGCATCCCTCTCCCTTTTTTACCCTTATCTACCTCTCTCACTCCTCTCGCTCTCTCTCTTCATTCCTCCTCTCCCCTCTCCTTCAATTTACCTCCATCTCTCCCTTGCCACTCCCCCTATTTCTCTACCTCTATCATATGCCTTTGTTCTTCCCTCCCATATATATATATATATATATATATATATCTAGAGTTAATATATATATCAGGATATATTAATATATATTATAATATAAAATATTAATATTGTATTAATCTAAATTTATTAAATTAAATAATAATATTATTATAATACATTAATATGAATATTAGATTTAACAGTAATAATATCGGCTCTGAGATGCTTCGCCTCCTGCTGTTGCATTGTGCAGCTTGGGTGTGTTGTCGCTGATCAGATCTCCTCGGCCATGGAGACCCAGGGCTCGCCCCTCGGTCCTTCGTAATATTCCCCCCCTGACGCTGAAGCAACCTTCTCCTCTTTGCTAGCTTCGTTGCCTAAGAAGAAGAAGTCTGAAGCCGCTAAGTTTTTCAAAAAGCTTGTTGATGTTCTTGAGGTAAACCTTCCTCCTGAGGGCCCAATCCAAGTCACTTTATCCCTGGCAGATTGAGCCCTGGTGGGTCAATTCACGGGCCTTTGGCCCTCGCCAAAATCATCAGAAAACTGGGTCGTTAAGAACTGGATCCCGCTGATCAAGAACAAAGTCGCTTCATATTTCCTGGGAAGAGGCTACTTCCTGTTTGAGTTCAATACTAGGGAGGAAAAAGACTTGATCTTCAGGAATGGGCCCTATTTCATGGGACCTCAGGGTCTCTACCTCAATAAATGGACCCCTGACTTTGATCCGGCCGTGGATGTCCCAACGGCAGTCCCTGTCTGGGTGAAACTCCCAAATCTTCCAGTGCACTGTTGGAACTGGGATTCCCTCAAGCACATAGGCAATGCATTGGGAAATTTCATTGATAGAGAAAACAACAACGATCAGTATGACTGCGCCTGAATCTGTGTCGAGGTGGACTTAGAGGTGGGACCCCCGGAGGCTATCAAAATAAATGTTGGCAGTTGGACGCATGTGCAAGTTCTGGACTACAAGCAGCTCCCTTTCAAATGCCGTAAATGTCACATCTACGGCCATTTTGCAAGAGGGTGTCCGAACAAAGGGGAAGCAGAGAAAGGAAAGGACGATGGTTGGAATCAAGTTAAGAGGCCAATGACCTCTCACAAGAAATCTGGGGCCCCAAATGGCCAAGGCCCCAGCCTGCCTTCACCCAAAATGTTCCTCCGCCAAAAAGTCAAGAAAACAGGTATGAGATCTTAAGCTCTACAGAAGAGGTTCCACAGGAAGAGGATAGGCAAGATAAACCCCCAGAAAAAATGACCTCAGTAGGATCAAGACCTGAAGAAAGTGCCACAGCAAGAAATAAGGACAAGAAAATAGAAGCCTTCGAGGAGGAACATGACTCGGAGGAGTCATAGGAGGAAGGAGAAATAGGAGATACGTAGACATCGGTCAGAAGATCAGCAAGGGGCCGTAAAACTGCTAGAGAAAAGAGAGATCAGGAAACCTACAAAGACAAGCTTCAGGGTAGTCATCCCACTCTGGAGAAACTCCTTGGAAAAAATCTGAAGATGACTAAAAATCAAGCACAGGGTTCCAAGGGAGCCCATCATCATAAAAATAAATAATGAAGATTGTCTCCTGGAATTGTAGAGGAATGGGGAGTAAAGTGAAAGAAGAAGCAACGATAAGCCTTATAATAAGAGAAGCCCCAGATATTCTTCTGATTCAGGAGACCAAAATGGAGGGCAATGAGTTTCTCAAAATCAGTAAAAAAAAATTGGAAGGGAAGCAGAGGTCAAGCAGTTTCAGCACGGGGAGCCTCTGGGGGGCTGGGCTCTTTCTGGAATCCTCTCAAGTATAGGCTGGTCACTGAGATACACAATACCCACTGGTTGTTCCTGAAGCTACAACCTGTGGACTCGAGGGAGACATTCTACCTTTTTAATGTCTATGTCCCAGCAAATATAGGGGAGAAAAGGGAGTGTTGGGACTCTGTCAGACATCTGTCGGAGTCAGAAAACTTGGAAAACATCATTTTTGTAGGTGATCTAAATCTCACTTTGCGCACAGAGGAAAAGCGAGGAGGCACAATCATAAGGGACCCAGCAAGGGAGTGGGTGGAGGATCTCATGCAGGACTGGGATCTGCTCGATATCTCCCCAGAAAATGGTAAGTACACCTGGTCCAATAAAATAATAGGCCCCGGTCACATTGCTGCTAGACTTGATAGATGTTTGGTGCAGAGCTCTTTCCTTTTGCTGGGCTTAGAATCCAGATTGAATATCCTCCCTTGCAGTGTTTCTGATTATAAGCCTATTATGCTTGAGATTTCAGACCACAAGGATCTTGGCCCCATACCTTTCAGATTCAATCCTCTCTGGGTCAAGGAACCTGAGTTCATGAATCTAGTTCAAGACAGTTGGAAATTTCCAGTGAAGGGTTCACCTTTCTTCATCTGGGAAGAAAATCTTAGAAGACTGAAAGCTGTTCTTAAATCATGGGCCAAATCCCTTCCCAACCCTGCAAAAGAGAGAAAGAAGGCCCAAGACAGACTTGCTTAGAATCATGCTCAAAGTGAAGATGTAGAAATCACTAAAGAAGTGTTAGACAAGGAAGCTGAGCTTCAACAAATTTTCCATAAAGCTTGTCTTTCGGAGGAAGAGCATTGGAGACAAAATTCTAGGATTTTATGGCTTAAAGCGGGTGACACAAACTCTACCTTCTTCCACAAACAAGCTCAAGCTAGAAAGAGCTTCAATTCTATTGCAGAAATCAAAGAAGGTAACTCGACTCACAAATACTTTGGGAGCATCAAGAGAGCAGCTTTCAATCACTTTAAAAATATATACATAGAAGAGGGAGTGACTGATCCAAATTCTAAATTTTTGGAGGCGGTTCCTCCTAAGATCTCCCCTTTAATGAATCAGCTTCTTGAAGCTAATATCACTATAAAATAAATAAAAGATGCTCTCACCGACATGGAGCCCGACAAAGCCCCAGGCCCGGATGGCTTCACTGCGAGATTCCTCCAAACCTGTTGGAAGATAGTGGAGAAAGACATCTACAAAATGATGTTGAAATCTCAAAATTTCCAGAAAATAGGGAGCAGCACTAACTCTACCTTCCTTGCCCTCATTCCCAAGGAAAAGGGCGCTAAAGAATTCAATCGATTCTGCCCCATCTCTCTTTGCAATATTGGATATAAATTAATCACAAAGTTGATTGAAAATAGGCTAAAAGGCATCCTCCATGCCATCATTTTGAAGAATCAAGGCGGGTTTGTTTAGGGGAGACAGTTTGCTAACAATTTCATCCTAATGCAAGAGGTGATTCATTCGAGCCAACTACGTAAAGAGAAAGGTATGGTAATTAAACTAGACTTGGAAAATGCTTTTGATCGTGTCAGACTTAGTTTTCTTTGGGAAGTCTTGCATAAATTTGGCTTTGGAATGGGCTTTATCAATTGGATCCGCGCTTGTATTGTCGATCCCTGGATCGCTCCCTTGGTGAACGGGAGAGCAGCTAACTTTTTCAAAGCTTCAAGAGGGCTTAGACAGGTTTTCCCCCTCTCTCTGCTTCTCTTTGTCCTCCATGTTTCTGTCCTAAGCTTCTATCTAGATCAGAAATTGGTTGATCAAGAGATCCTGGGGCTCAACATTGCCAGAGGGGTAAAAAATGTAAATCATACATTGTTTGTTGATGATACCCTCTTGTTAGGGGCTGCCTCTGTCCGATCTGCTTTAAGGTTCAAGGAGGTTATGGACGAATACAGTGAAGCTACAGGTAGCAGTTTAAACAAAGGTAAATGCAAAGTTTTTTTTTGGAATATCTTTGCCTCCATTATTTCTACCATCTCCAGAATTCTTGGCTTTACTGCCTCCCTCAGTTGGACCTCTTTTACCTATCTGGGCCTTCCTGTCTTCCGTAAACTGGCTTACAGCAGAGACTGGATCCCTCTATTGGATAAATTCAAGGCAAAAATTCAAGCATGGGGATTCTCATGGTTAAACCTTGCCAGCAAAACTATCCTCATCAAATCCGTTCTCAGTATTCTCCCCATATTTCAATTCTCTGTAATCCTAGCTCCCATTTGCATCATCAAGAAAATGGAAGCCTTCATACACAAATTCTTCTGGAAAGGTGGCAATCACAACGATAAGAAAATCCCTTTGGTAAGCTGGGAGAAAATTTGTAAGCCTTAGAATGAAGGAGGCCTAAATTTCAAAGATCTTAGTCTCCAAAACACAGCCATGGGAGCCAAGATCTTTTGGAGAATCATTGGACCACACCCAGGTTGGGCGCAAAGAGCTTTATGGAGGAATTATTTCACGGGGAAGCGGAAAAGATGTCTGGACACCTCACTACCCACCACAGGATCACAATTGATCAAACTCTGTCACAAAGCAGCTCCTTTAATTAGACACAGAGCATATTGGATACCTGGCAATGGCAAAGAAGTCAGTATATGGGATGACAGCATCATGATGCATCCCCCATTATCGAGCTACAGTTCTTTGCAAGCGCTGCGATCGTGGCTGGACCGAGCAGGTTGTGTTTCTCTATGGGACATTACGCTGTGGGCTGGCAGCAAATGGCTGCGATGGTGCCTTCCACCTGTTCCTCCAGATTTGATTCAAGAACGCAATCTCCTCCTCACTCTGCTGAATGGTAAGGCGCCTCTGCGCATTGGAAGGAAGGACGCCCATGGTTGGGGAGCCACCCCAGGGCTATATACCTCTTGAGCCACTGGAAAACAAAATTCATCTTACCTATGTCTATTTCTGACTTATTTGCAAACTGGAGAAACTTCTACCCAAAAACGCTCCCAAAAAATGAAAGTTTTAAAGCTGCATGGCTCTCCTTGCCAAAATTTATCTGCTGGAAAATATGGCTTGAGAGAAATAGAAGAGTCTTCAAAGATGAAAGCTTAAATCCGCAGTTCACCATCATTAAAATAAAAGGTATATGGAAAGAAATTCTGGGTGAGCACTTGTTGGACTCGAACCTAAGTCAGCAAGACTTAGACTGGGGTGCCTCGTTGGATCTCCAATTCTCTGGAGAAACAAGGCAACATAAGGATACAAAAGAGTGGCAATTCAAAGGGAAGGAGAATGAACTAACTGATTTGCTCATCAGGAAATCTAGATACACTCTGTTCTTCGATGGGGTAGCGAAAGGCAACCCCGGATTGGCTGGGGCAGGAGGAGTTATAAAGAACAAGGATGGCAGAATTGTGGCTAAGTTCGCTTGGGGATTAGGGAAATCCACCAGCATTCAAGCTGAAGCCTTGGCACTTCTTCAAGGTCTAAAGCAAGCCAAGGCCATTGGTCTATCAGATGTTAATATTATTGGAGATTCTCAGTCCATTATTAAAGTCTTATTGGAGGATTCCTCTCCTGCAAATCTTAGATTGGCAAGAGTGGTTTCAAGAATCAGAATTCTGGTGAAATCTCTCCAGACTGGAAATTTCCTTCATGTATTGAGGGGGAACGATAAAGAAGCTGATCTGGAAGCCAACAGAGCGGTGCCACTTCCTGCTGGCTCTCTCTTGAAAGACGGAATTGAGGAGTGGGACTCCATACCATAAATTTGATTCATGTTTTACTGCATTATACTGAAACAGTTTGTTTGTATATTTAAGATAGGAAAAATAACGGAGATAGATTCTCTAATCTCGAGTAAAAAACGTGGATCTCAAAATTTTGGGGCCTATGATCAGTTAGTAGAAGAAATTTTAAGGGCTAGGCCCGACCTATTGTAACCGGTGAAAGGCATTTTGGCCAACATCTAATATAAATCCATACCCGGTTTTGTAAAAATATATATATATATTAATATTAATAATTTAATATTAATGTTAGGGTTAATAATATTTAATTTTTTTTATGCATGCTATTAGAAATAATTAATAATTTGGCTAGTAGTATTTGGGTCATAGACTTCATATATAATTAGATGTGTTGATTTCTAATTCTTCCCTCCCCGAGATATATATATAACAAAATAATATTGAATTAACCTAAATTTATGAGGAATTTTTTCGGTAATAATTACATTCAAATGAACATTGTCGACGCGTTTTGAACCAACCAGTGTGGTTCATCATCAGAACTAGGTGAGAGATCAGATCCAGACATTGAGTTTAAATAGATGCAGAAATGGCCAAACTAGCCGTTAGGATAACGACTAGTTTGACTATGAAATTTAATAATCGCTTGTTCCATTTTAATTAATTAAATTATTTACTTAATTATTAAATAAAATTATAACGGCTAGTTCAATTTAATTAATTTAAAAGTTTAATAAAATATATTTATAAATATTTATATTTTATTTTATTTAATTTAGTTAATTAATTATTATTTTTTTTATTATTATTATTGTTGTTGTTCTAATTTATTTTTTTATTAATTCGTTATTATTTAATTATTTATTACCTATTATATTTAAGTATTTTTATTTATTTAACTAAATGTAAATTTGTAACTATTATTCTCCTTTCTCTAAAAAATATAAATAAATAAAAATAAAATATATATATCTTTCTCTATTAAATAAAAAAATAAAAATTAAATTAAATTAAATTAAATTAAAATTAAATAAATAAAATAAAAAATAAAAAATAAAAATAAAAACAAATAAATAAAAGGATTCTATTATAATATATATATATATAATTAATTAATTAATTAATTAAATAGATTCTATTATATATATATATATATATTTATATTTATATTTATATTTTTTTTTTTTTTTTATATATACCATTAAGAATATAGGGCAGGGATCCAACACCTGCTTATATTCCAGTCGTCATCTCTATTGAGATTTATGGGTCTTTTTTCAATTTCCAAGGCCTCTCTTAACTTTCGATGATCGAAATGGTCAATCCTAGCTATGACCTTAGCCTCTTCAATGCATATATGATGGTTAGTCTTTTCCGCATGCTCAGCTAAGGCAGAGGTGCGGGATCTTCCATGCTTAATGTCAGCAGCATGTTCACTAATCCTTTGGTTGATAGATCGACCAGTTTCACCAATGTAAGGTGTCCCACAAGAACAAGGAATAATATAGACACCTTTTCCATCTCTAGGGTTAACCGGATCTTTAACCGATTTAAGAGAGTTGCGAATTGTGCTAAGGGGCTTGAAAGAAGAAGAAACCTTATGCTTCTTAAGGATCCTAGCAATCCTATTAGTGGTTCCTTGAATGAAAGGAAGCCTTACATTTCAAGACCATTGTTTAGGTTCATTTATATTTTTATTTTTAACTAAGGGACCTCTTTCTGCTTTAAGAAAAGCCTTAAGTCCTTGAGACTTACTATAACCATTTTTACAAAAGACACTAACGAGATGGGTCTTTTCTCCCTCGAGGTGAGATTTATCAGAGATTCTCAATGCCCTGGTGGCTAAGGTGCTAAGGACGCCCAATTTTTTAGCAGGAAAATGATGAGAACTAGCATGAAGATATTGCTCAGTATGGGTTTTCTTTTGAAAAAATTGATGGGAGAAAGAACCATCTTCCTTTCTATAGATAAGAACTTCAAGGAAGGGAATGCTACCATCCACCTCATAATCCATGGTGAATTTTATGGAGCAAGATTGACTATTAATATGAACAAGGAAACGATCAAGCTCTTCCTTACCATGAGGCCAGACGACACAAGTATCATCAACAAACCTTTTCCAAAGCTTTGGATGGTACAGAGTAGAGGAAATAGCCTTGGATTCAAAGACCTCCATAAAGAGATTAGCAACAATCAGGGAAAGGGGAGAGCCCATGGCAACACCACATGTTTGCTCATAGAACTCACCTTCAAAACTAAAGAAATTAGATGTTAAGCAAATCCCGACTAAATGGGTCGTATCTGGATCAGTGACGAAATTAATGACTTCAATGGCCTCATTAATGGGGATATTGGTGAAAAGAGAGACAACAACAAAACTAACAAGCCTATCTTCAGGACCCATTCTAACGTTCTTTAACTCATTAACAAAAGAGGAAGAATCTTTTACAAAAGAGTCGGTACGAGGACAATGGTTCTTTCTCCCATCAAGTTTTTCGAAAGAAAACCCATACTAAGAAATATATTCACGCTAGTTCTCATCATTTTCCTGCTCAAAAATTGGGCGTCCTTAGCACCTTAGCCACCAGGGCATTGAGAATCTCTGATAAATCTCACCTTGAGGGAGAAAAGACCCATCTCGTTAGTGTCTTTTGTAAAAATGGTTATAGTAAGTCTCAAGGAATTAAGGCTTTTCTTAAAGCAGAAAGAGGTCCCTTAGTTAAAAATAAAAATATAAATGAACCTAAACAGTGGTCTTGCAATGTAAGGCTTCCTTTCATTCAAGGAACCACTGATAGGATTGCTAGGATCCTTAAGAAGCATAAGGTTTCTTCTTCTTTCAAGCCCCTTAGCACGATTCGCAGCTCTCTTAAATCGGTTAAAGATCCGGTTAACCCTAGAGATGGAAAAGGTGTCTATATTATTCCTTGTTCTTGTGGGACACCTTACATTGGTGAAACTAGTCGATCTATCAACCAAAGGATTAGTGAACATGCTGCTGACATTAAGCATGGAAGATCCCGCACCTCTGCCTTAGCTGAGCATGCGGAAAAGACTAACCATCATATATGCATTGAAGAGGCTAAGGTCATAGCTAGGATTGACCATTTCCATCATCAGAAGTTAAGAGAGGCCTTAGAAATTGAAAAAAGACCCGTAAATATCAATAGTGATGACGACTAGAATATAAGCAGGTGTTGGATCCCTGCCCTATATTCTTAATGGTCTAAAATAAATAAATAAATAAATAAAAATAAATTAATAAATAAATAAATAGATTCTATTATATATATATATATATATATATATATATTTATTTATTTATTTATTTATTTATTTTATTTTATTTTATTTTTATTTTTTTATTTTTATTTTTTTATTTTTTTTATTTAATATAGAGAAAGATATATATATATTTTATTTTATTTTTATTTTATTTTTATTTATTTTTATTTTTATTTTTTTAGAGAAAGGAGAATAATAGAGTTACAAATTTGCATTTAGTTAAATAAATAAAAATACTAAAATATAATAGGTAATAAATAATTAAATAATAACGAATTAATAAAGAAATAAATTATAACAATAATAATAATTAATTAACTAAATTAAATAAAATAAAATATAAAGATTTATAAATATATTTTATTAAACTTTTAAAATAATTAAATAGAACTAGCCTTTATAATTTTATTTAATAATTAAGTAAATAATTAAATTAATTAAAATGGAACAAGCCATTATTAAATTTCATAGTCAAACCAGCCTATCCTAACGGCTAGTTTAGCCATTTATGCATCTATTTAAACTCAATGTCGGATTTGATCTCTCACCTAGTCCTAATGAAGAACCACACTGGTTGGTTTGAAAAGCGTCGACAATGTTCATTTGAATGTGATTATTACCGAAAAAATTCTTCATAATTTTACGATGGGTCACAGAAGCCAGAATTCTATAAATAACCTAAATTTATTAAATTCAATAATATTAATATTATAATATATTAATATGAATATTGGCCCATGTGGTGTAGAGCAAGGTCATCACTTTGAAACCCATGGGTGGGATGGGAGGAGAAAAAATGGAAAGATTAAGATTATTCTAAATGTAAAAAAAAAAAATATATATATATATATATATTAGATTTAACAATAATAATATATTAATATTAATATTAATATTAGGGTTAATAATCTTTTTTTTGCATGCTATTAATAATAATTTGGTCTATGGTATTTGGGTTATAGACTTCATATATAATTAGATGTTGATTTCTCATCCTATTTGATATATTTTTATTTATTTATCTTACTTCTTTATACCTTTTTTATATTTATTTATTTACCATAACTCTTTTATAAATATGGTATTTGGCCCATGGTATTTGGCCCATGGTATTTGTCCCATAGGCTTCACTTAAATAAAACCTATTTTTGAGTTTTTGGAAATATAGAGGTTTATGGAGTAAACATAATAAAAAAAAGGTTTTACTTATTTACCATACTTCTAATTTATTTATATTTTTATTTATTACCATGCCTCGGGAGTAAGTATAAAAAGAGGTTTTATTAATTTAGCATACCTCTAGTTTATTTATATTTTTATTTATTTACCGTATCTTTTGTTTAGTGTTCTGAAACCTCTTCATATTTTAATAAATTTATTTTTTAATCAATTTTTAATTGTTTATTTATATCGTTTTGTAAGTATAAACAATTAAAAACTGATTAAAATTTAAATTTATTAAAATATGAAGAGGTTTAAGAACACTAAACAAAACATATGGTAAATAAATATAAATATAAATAAGCTAGAAGTATGGTAAATAAATAAAACCTCTTTTTATACTTACTTCGGAGGTATGGTAAATAAATAAAAATACAAATAAACTAGAAGTATGGTGAATAAATAAAATCATTTTCTTAAATTTTTACTCCATAAACCTTTATATTTACAAAAACTCAAAAAAGAAGTTTTATTTAGGTGAAGCTATGGGCCAAATACCATGGGACAAATACCATGGGCCAAATATCATATTTATAAAAAATGTATGGTAAATAAATAAATATAAAAGGGGTATAAAGAGGTAAGGTAAATAAATAAATAAATATCAAATAGGATTAGAAATTAGCATCTAATTATTAGTTTCTCTATTGTTATTTTTGTCTATTGTAAAATTCATCTAGTATTTTCTTATTCTCTTTCAATTATCTGATCTTTTGTTAATTAGTTTTTATATTAAATATTTATTAACTAGTTTTTCCCATATTTTCTATTGTTAATAATTGGATTGTTTTCTCATTAATAAGTGGTTTTTTTCTCATATTCTCTATTTTCTATATTATTATCATTCTCTATTTGCTATATTTTTTTATTAGTCATGGTCTCTTTTATTTTCTCCCATCCTCTCTATAGTATATAATTCTCCCATTCTCTGTAGCAAACTATGGTTTTCTCTATTTTTATTTTTTTCTATTTGTTTTTATTTTTCTATATTATTTTCTCCCATTTTTCTTTATTGCATAATTTTCTCATTCTCTATTGTAAATAATTATTTTATTTTTATTGTTATGATCTCATTATATAAACTATAATTTTAAACAGTAAATATGTTTTACGCTATATTCTCCCCACAGCCACCCTCATGGATATTACTCCCACCGCTCCCCTCCTAGTGAACCCAATAAATATGTTATACACCTATATTTCCTTACTAAATATGTTTTATCCTATATCCCTTCTCTCAACCTAGTCTAACCCTCATTGACCATAGGAGTGAGTACAGTCATAAATATAGAATAAAACTTAAATATGTTTCACCTCACCCCACCCCACCCTCGTAGACCATGAGAACAAGAATAGTAAAAAATATAAAGTAAAGCAATATGTTTTACCCTCTATTACCTCTCACCTCACCAATATGTTTCACCCTATATCCCTTTCATCCCATTCTAGTGAACGAGAAATACAGAGTAAAATATATTTAATTTAAATACATTCTACCGTCTATTCCCTTCTACCCACGTAATAAATATTGAATATTTTAAGCCAAGTATTATGATATTTCAAAAAAAGAATTTTGATATTTAAAACAAGGAGTTTTATTAAGCATATTAATTATTTTCGAACAAAATCCATCCCTAAATCTTTCTGCATTGTAAGATTTTAAAAACTAAATAGGTTAAACAATTTGGAATTTTGTATCTCAAATTAAAAAACAAAAGAATAAACTTTTTAAAACCACTTTTCAAGAAATAATAAAGCCTACTATTTTGAGAAAAATGTGCCAATCATAAACATATCAATTTGTTGCAATCTCGCTCGAAAAGTTGGTTAAAAGCCAATCTACTAAGTGGTTGTGTTTTCAAAGAGATGATGAAAAGTGTTTGAAAAGTATAATTTACATCAAAGACATGTTGAAGGTCCTCAAAAGATATTATAAAAATATAGTTGAGCTAAAAACATGTCGAGGGTGTATTTGAAAATTAATGTTTCTTCGCGAAGGCTATAACACTAATTCAATATTAAACTTCCATTGTTTCTAAATACATGTTTCGATTAAATTATTTCATGGATTCCTGAAATTGAAAATGAAAATCTATCTCCATAAAAAATAAGAATTTTTTTTTGAAATCTAATGAATTGTCATTAAGGTGAATGAGTTTATTAGAGTTATAATAAAATTTCAAGGAAGGATAATGTTTACTGGACTTGGGATTACTACTCAAGATAGAGTTCCAATTTATCCCTTACCAAAATCTTCATTCAGTAATTTAGATTATTTAAGCATAAAACAACACTACCAACTATATCAATTTCGTGGTAGTTATCCAAACAACCACTTAATTCAAGATTTGCTAAAAATTTACAGTTATGAGAATATTTAGTAAGGTTACCATCACTAAAAGGATAAAATCCATCGATGAATGCTAATAAATGAAGGATTTAGAATTTCCAACAAGCAAATATGGCACCAAAAGACGCATCAATGCAATGATGTATAGTTCTTGTAACATTTGGAATTTCTTTGAAATATAATGATGTATAGCTCTTGTAACATTTGGAAGTTCTTTGAAATATAGGCTAGACCAATCTAATAAAAGAGTAGGTTAACGAAAGTCATTTAATTTTGTAGATTGCTTCAATCCTACTTTGGAATATTCTTAAACAAAACCCGGAGGAGGAAAATATGGAAGCAACCAATATTTTGTGTTATGCATCTCTTAGTCGTAGATGGAGTATTTAAAATGTAAATATATTTCGATGGATTAGTTATATAATATAAGTCCTATTATAGGCTCCATTAACCTAGAATACAAATGAAGCCCAATCAATAATAGAGAAGACAAAGGGGTTGTAGAAAGGTTTATTGTAACACGCCCCTCTTACCACCCATCATCCTACTTGGGTAGAAAGTGGGCAGTTACTATGTTGACTTGATCTCCAAGGTATAGTCATGCAATTGGGGTCTAAAATTTCAATCTCTTTCAACTTCCTCAAAACTTAAAATGGGTGACATCATTGTTTTCATCTTGTCAATACCTTTCCAACAATATAAAATTTGCCTCACTCCCTGATCAAAAGATATGGTCGTTTAAAGTTTGGCCTATAAGATAGAACCTTGTGTCCCTGGTTTTCCATGTGGCGCCTACGTGGTCCCCACATGGACATCCGTGTCATAGCCACCTCATCACTACATGGAAGCTCTAACCCAGTTGTCATCTTGTACATATTTTGGAATATATTATCCCCTTTCCTTAGCTCATAATGCCTAATATATATATATATATATATATATATATATATATATATATATATATATATATATATATAAGGTGTGGGGATGCAGACCCCTCTATGCCACCTCACACTAGGAAAAAAATCTTAGTGTTATCCTTTGGAGTACCACGTAGAAACGTCTAGGGAGGCGCTTTTGAGGTTATGTGGATCCCACATAGACCCCTCCTCCAATGCATCCCGACACCATTCGGTGTAGCCATGCGCTAGGGCTCCACCCTGCCACATCATCCTGACCACTTCCTTTATTAAAGAATTCATAACCATCACATCAGTGCCACATCACCCTCAAGGATTAACTCTCAGTGGGAATGCCCATGATTCCATAAAAAATCACTGGGTAAAAGGAATTTGGGTAACGTTAGAGACCCTTTCTGTCAGAGTGAGAGCACCCTCCACATGGCTCCCTTATGAGTGTGTCATGTGTCACCTATTGACTAACAACTTGGCCCCACGAAACCCTTGAATCTTACTGACACGTGTCTTGATCTCTAGTTTCCACGTGGTCTTGAGGCCACGTCACCTTCCATGTTGGTCATGGGTCCCACCTATTTCTCCTCTACATTCTAAAGTTCAAGTTTCACGTTTTAAAGAAAATCAAGTTCCATCCAACAGTAGGAAGCATGCTTATCAATCAATGGTTAAGATTTAATGGAGGTTGCCTTACCAATAGGTGTCGATGTGCCATGTCGCCCTAGCGAATAAATCCTAGTGGGATCTGCACATGCCTCCACTTGAAATCTCTAAGTAATTCCTTCGGGGCTACATGGATGGAATTCATGCTCGCACATCCAACAACTTAGATATCCTCCTCCTCTACACTTAGTTTTGGCTCTCATCCCTATGGTTCGGCATGGGTCTGGCATTTAGCCCCCTGGTGAATGAAATCCAACCCCCGCGAGGAATGAACACATGCACTTGATCCCCCACCCCCGGTTCTTGGTCACAACTTATACCCACATGGGCTAATGCAGCTTATGGGTTGGACCCTTAATGCCTTAAGGCTCGGACCCCACTCATTTCCACATGCATAATGGTAAAGCTCTGTAGATCTATCCCTCTTCAAGTTATAATTCATGCACTTATAAAAACATGGGTATAATTATGGGAATTATAATCACACCATATCAAAATCATAAATCAACTAGGGATACCTCTTTCCCAATTAATTCCTTACACAACCAGGAACCTTTTCATGCCATTTATACCATCATTCTCCTATAAGAAGGGTCCCCGACAAGAACCTATCAGTCACAATGGCTTAACATAACTTCAGTAATCAATCATGTTCGTGAATATAACACACACACACACATATATATCAAGTAAGGTCGAGGTTTAGAGAACCTTTATTGTTCCATTTCCATGGTTTCTATTTCTATGTCCATCATTTCCCATGGATCCAACCAACCTCCTTGGTTGTCATAATGTTGTCCACTTAGTCATGGACATATTATACATTAACACATGTCAAATAAAACCATAGTTTAGAGAAATTCCTTTTTTTCCCGTTTTGCAACCAAAATTTTTCATCCTATACATAATTTCATTGCTACTTGGGGTCATATTTAGGAGTGGTGCTCTGACATACACTAGAGATGGCTTTTCCTAACTCATCACCCAATCCCATCCTTTCTCATTTTTGTGTGCATGCTATTTATTTATACATAGGGCCTCCATGGTTCTCTTACCAGAGCTTTTTTGCTTCTCTTCCATACCTAACAAATTAGCCCCAATTCCCTAAGCATGGAAATCGAAAGGCAAATTCAAAATAAATAAAGGGAAATCAACAAAATAAATAATCCACAACAATAATTATATTAATTTAAACACCGCAATAGGGTCATGCACAATTCAGTAATCAAGGAAATAAATAATCCATGAGACCAACAAATTAAAAACACAACACATAAACATTAAAATAAAGAAGTCCCAAAAATTGAATTGATTCCCATGAGTCTTAGAGCTAAGTGTGTCCTTCATTTTTATACACATATATATAAATATATTTTAGTTTGAGACTTTTCCTAAGGTTCTTAGCAACCTTCAAGTCTCAAATCCCCTCAAGTAACTTGTAGGGGAATTCCTTCCCAATATATGTATCCATATATTACTGAACTTAAGGGGATGCCCCATCCTCCTCTTCGGCATCTTGAATTACTATTCGTGTCCCTATGGCTTGTAGGGGTTGTCCTCCTGATTTTTCTTCCTATGGGGACAATGCATTCTCAAGTGTTCCGCCCTAAAGAACCAACATGGGATGGCCTTATTCTCCTTTTCATCCTCACGGTGCCTCTTCCTGCCAATATCATTTTCCCAATTTTAGGATTTAGTTTAATATGTAAATTGTTGTAGATGTTTTTGCAATTTAGAGTTCCACTCGGTCGACTCTTGTTGTTTTCTCGCAAGCTTCCTAATTTATTCCTTGCAGATATTCAACTTATGTTCCAAGTCCCTAAGCTGATCCTTCTAGTCCTTGAGGTCAGCCTCCAAAATTATTGAAGGTTCTTTTACTTTGAAGTGAGCTTCCCCTCTTGGGTTCATATCAAGTTAAACTGGTCATTTTTTCCCTTTCCCTGCCACCTACCATTGATTCTTCCTATGTGATGCCACATACACTCAATTGTTAGTGTCTAAATTAAATATAAACAAATATACCAGCTTTCATCTGGTCATGCTCAGACAAGCATCTTACCATATCATTGTTCACACGTCTCAAAATTCTCATTAGGCACAAGTCTCAAACCACAACAATATTTAACATATGCATTAGATTGGTTTCAAGATTCATATATATATATATATATATATATATTAGTCAGAAACAACTAGGTTATCCAATGCAAGAAACATGGGGATTTCCCCAATCCCTCATATCACAAAAACATTCACATGCTCACTTATTACAAGAATGTAAAAATACACCATTTAACCAGCAGTGTTGGAATACTGCAATTATTCATGCACAAAACCCTGTAGGCAGTTCTAAAAAAAAATAAAGAAATAACAAGCATCCAAGGTCACAACAATAAACTATCTAGATCTTCAATATGACTATAGTAAGCACATACTATTGTATTTATTAATTAGTTAAATCACATCAAAAACACCCTTATAATCAGTATGTGTTTCACAATCAAATATTATAAATAGTATACAATCATATTCCCATTCATTTATAATACTCGGAGCTATAACTCCACTCATCTCTAGAGATTGAAAAATTAGACCTATTGTTATGTTAATTTTGTAACATGGTACCATTTTATCTCTAAAGGTCAAGTTTTGAACCCTTTCTCTTCATATCATCTGTGATAGATCCCATCCATCCCAAGCGTTGAACCTGGAAGCCCTAATACCACTTTGTAACACAACCCCTTTCAACCCATCGTCCTACTAGGGTAGAAAGAGGGAAATTACTATACTGATATGATCTCCAAGGTACAGTCATGGAAATGGGGTCTAAAATTTTGACCTCTTTCAACTTCATCAAAACTTCAAATATATGACATCATTTTGTTCATCTTGACGAGACCTTTCCAATGATATAAAATTTGCCTCAATCTAACTCCCACGCCAAAATATATGTCCAATTAAAGTATGGTCTATCAGTTAGTGCCTTATGTCGCTAGCCTACCATGTGGTCCCCATGTGGAAATTCATGTCATATCCACCTCATCAGAGCATGGAATCCCTGACCTAGCTACTGACCTGTACATGTTTTGACACGTATTCTCCCCTTTCCATAGCTCAAAAGGCCAAACACACACACACACACACATATACAAGGCGTGGGGATGTGGGCACCTCTATGCCACCTTACACTAGGAACAAAATCCTAGCAGTATCCTTTGAGTTACCCTATCGAAACTTCTGAGGAGGAGCTTCTAAGGTTACGTGGACCCCTCCTCCAATGCGTCCCAACACCATTTTCTATAGTTGTGCGATAGGGCTCCATTGTGCCACATCATCCTGGCCTCTTCCTTTTGCGAACCATTCAAAATTGTTGAGATTATGTGGATTCCATGCAATCGTGTAAACCGCTCTTCACAACCACAGCAGACCCTTCCACAAGCACATATTTATCTCTGAGTGAGCCTTGCAGTTCCACATCACCCTGGGGATTAACTTCCAATAGGATTGCACCCAACTCAACAAGAAATCGTTAGGGACAAGGTGCTAGGGTGATGTCAGTGGCCCTTTCCACCATGGTGACATCACCCTCCATGTGGATCCCCTCTAGTTGTGCCATGTGTCACCCATTTACTGGCCACTTGGCCCCACAAAAGCCCTAAATTTGACTAACAAATGTCCAGCTCTCCAATCGCCATGTGACCCTAAGGCCATGTCACCTGTGACACTAGTCACGGGTCCCACCTAGTTCTCCTTTACATGGGAAAATTCAAATTCCATGTTATAAATAAACGTGGGGTCCATCCGACAATGAGTAGTGTGCTTACCAAAAGACTGCGGAGATTCAATGGATGTTGCCTACCAATGGGCCGCATAATCCCATGTCATCCCGGTAGATAAATCCTGACAAGATCCACACGTGCCTCCACTTGAAACCTTTGGGTGATTCCTCCAGGGCTACGTGGATGGCACTAATTCTCCCACGCATCCACGACTCAGATCTCCTCCTCGTTTACACTTGATTATGGCTCTCAGCCCTATGGTTTGGCATAGTTCTATCAGTTATCCCCCAATGAATGAATTCCAACCTCGCGATGAATAAACACATACACTTGAGTCGTTGCCCCCAATGCTTGGTCACAACTTCTACCACATGGGATAATGTGACTAAAGATTTGGGCCCTTAACACCTTAAGGCTCAACCCTCGCTCATTTCTGTATGCATGATGGTAAATCTCTATAGAGTTATCCCTCTTCTTATAATGCGTTCACTTATATAATCACGTTATCCTTCCTAAGATTAAATAGGCTTCGTCCCAACCTATAAATTGATATATATGTGCAGTGATATATCTTCTGAGATTAGCACTGATAAAATAGGGATTTGAAAGCCAGATTTGTTAGTTTCTTAACAAACATGACAGAGAGTTGTCCATTTATTTACGTTGAGGTCCATTAGACAAATTTCAAGTTCATAACATTTTAGAAAACATACAGGCCTCTTGGAAAAAAAATTGAACATGGAACTAGATTATGAATGCATACAATAATATATTCATTTACCCTATGAACCATACAGGAAATCAGAAAAAATTAAAGAGTGTGATTATGAGAATTAGCCTCTCATTTCCACACAGGGAAAAGGAATCCCTTGTCGATAAATCAAGCCATTTATCAACACATTATGGAATGCACTCCATATATAGTAAATAGATAACTTTAGGCACTTAGATTATAGATGCATGACATAAATTCATAAAAATAACTATAGGAATTCAAGAATTTTAACCAATACAATCATCCACCAACGTCATAAAGAAATTCCACATCATTCAGAGCTACACATCAATTTCCACAGAGAAGTTATTTCCTTTCACTTCTCTCGGCTCAATGCATTTTAATTACAATACACAAAAACAAAAACAAAAACAAAAAAAACTGAAGTTGGGACTCCAATTTTCCACCCAACCATAGAAATAATGTAACCAAAATCACTTACAATAGTCACCCCCAAGCCAAATCCATGATCTAAAGGAAATTTCTTCAATATTTTCAGCAAGAGGTCAAACTTAGCTCAAAGAGGACAAGGATTACTTATAAAATCGAGCCATTTGTAGCTCTTTAGCAAGCACCCTGAATGATTTCTCAGCCAATTCTTGGAAAGCACTCATTCCCATTTTTCCTTATAATTTCTTGATCTCTTTCAGGTCACAATTTAGCTTCCTAGGGAATTGATTTCCTCCACTTTGTAGGCCTCTCCAACACTTCTCATGTGCTTTCTCAAGAAGAAAACCCAACCTTAGAATTTTTGTGCAAATGCCTTTTTATAATTTCTCAAGGTTTCCTCTTCATGTTCCTCGTGGACTCTTCCTCTTATTTTTCTTATTATTTGCACCATAAAATTATTTAAAGGTGCTAGCTAACCCCACCTAAGTTTATCTTTCACCTTCCCTCTTAGATCATGGATCTGTGGTGATCTGGATTTGTGCAGGAACGCAACAAAATACACATATAACCATAAATACAAAGATGCAGTGGAAATAACACTTCATTTCATTAATATCAAGAACTGAAATTTGTTTACAAACAAAATGGAAATAAACTAGCTAAGGCATTGTTAGCTTATCTCTAAGAAGAGATGTGGTGGCTACAGGCATCTGAACTATGTTACAATGAGGCTCAAGGGCCTACTTATTATTGAGAAACAATGCAAAATCATAAACATCCAAAAACCTAACCCTAGAAGATGAAGCGCCAAAACTATGGGCCCCGTTTGGGTAAATTGGTATATCAACTTCCCAGGGACGTAACTTTGGCATACGTTCTTTGTTTGACACATACAATACCTCGTTAGAAATATATATCCAAGGACTAAAACTTTTGATGTGAGAAACATTATAAGAACTTCCATTTTTCTCTTGGTTTTCCCAAAAAAATTCGTTTAGGGCCTCAAAACAACTCTAGAATTTCAGGACTCGAGAAACTGAAAGAAATTGTAGTGGGTCCCCAAGTGGAATAGGAGGGTGGCCACCAATATCCACCTGGATCATTCCTCTCCCCTTAGGAATAAATGGTCCCCATTGCGTTGAGTTCCTCCGTGAGATGAGGAAACTTCTGCTGAACTTGGTCACTGGTGAACCACTTGCCTTGGTGTAGGATTTGGCCAACTTTGACAACCCGATACAGTTGGATCTTCTGCTGGAAAGTGTTCTAGATTTACATGTTCATGATACAATCCATGGTGGCCTGTTCCATGCAGTCTTGGTTTAACTCTGTTGGTGTGAGTTGTTATGCAATGTCGGAGGTATCTAGTAGAGGTGGGAAGTAGGGTCGAAGGTGGTCCACATTTAACATTGGGTGTAGACCAAGGAATGGTGGAATAATGAGCTCGAATTCATTGGCCCCTATAGCCTTGGTGATGGTGTGCGGTCCATATCGGAGTGCGTGAATCTTGTGGTGGGGTCCATCGAGGCGCTCCTTCTACAAATGTAACCACACTTTGTCACCCACATGGAAGTTGTGTGGCACCCGATGTTGATCATGTCATTTCTTGTTCTTAGCATTGGCTCTGTCAAATATTTCATGAACCTGTTGGCGGATGTGTTGAATGTGCTCAATGAAGTTTTTTTCTTTGTCAGCTTCAGAATGGACATGAGTCGAATTGGCTTGAGTAGCTACAAATGGCATGGCTACATTAATGGTACATAGTGGCTAGAATCCCAAGCCCACTTGAAAAGGGTTGTGGCCATCTGTGGAGAGCCTAGTTATATCTGTGTTGTACATAGGGAAGGATCTCATCCCATCTGCATGGATTCTTTTAATTGTACATGCGGAGAATGTGTACAATCATCTTGTTGAAAACCTCTGTCTGGCCATCAGTTTGGGGATGGAAAGCTGTGGACTTGGTGAGCTTGTTGTCCAACATTGACCAAAGGCTAGACCAAAATGTGTTGAGGAACCTGTTGTCCCAATCTGAGATGATAGATTTTGGGATCCCAAAGTGCACCCACAACCATTCAAAGAAGATTTTAGCAGTGGCTTCTGCTGTGATATTCTTCTTGCAGGCTACCATAATGGCCATCTTCGAGAATCTGTCGACGACCATGAAAACACAGTCGTTTACATGCTTAGTAGAAGGAATTCCTAACATGTGATCCATGGATATGGATTCCCAAGGTCAACTAGGGTTAGGTAGCAGAGTATAGAGGCCTTACTTCTTGATGCTCGATTTGGAAATGGCACAAGCAGTGCAGGATCTAATGTACTTCCTAACATCTTGTCGAGGTTCGGCCAATAGAAATACTTCTGCAGTACTGCCAAAGTTTTCTCGACCCCGAAATGACCAATGACCTGAGTGTAGTGCGCTTCCCAAATCATCTTGGCATGCTCGCTTGAAGGAACACAAAGGTGTCCCATGTGACATAGTAGTGCATCCTAGATGTGAAAATTTGGAACTTGCGTACCCTCCAAGAGTGTCTTGTATGTGTGTCTGAATTTTGGATCACTCTTGTAGAGAAGCGGCCAGTCAGAAGTCTCGTTCCCACAAGATTTAAGAATATTGGTTAGTGCCACGATTGGTGGTTAGATGAGGTAGTCTACAACATTATTGGTGCTTCCCTTCTTTTAGTTGATGTTGAAATGAAATTTTTGCAGATATGTGGACAACTTCTCATGGTGATCGTTCTGCAAATTCCCTTGTGTCTATATGAACTACAGGGGTCAGTGTTCTGTGTGGATGACCTTTTAATTCCTCAAAATGTAATGCTTCCATTGTCGAAAAGCCTCCACAATGGAATACATTTCTTTTTCATAAGTGGGATACTTGTGGACTGTGTCGGACAGTGTCTCATTGTGATATGCCACTGGATGCCCCTGTTGAGTAAGAACTACCGCAATAGCATAGTCAGAGGCATTTGTCTCGATCTAAAATGGTTGTTGCAAGTCTGGTAATGTGAGTACTAGGGTATAGTAGAGGCGATGTTTCAATTCTACGAATTCCAACTGTTGAGATTCCGACCAAAATTATTTTTCTTTCTCTCCTCCCTTAGTGACTTGACTTAAGAGCCAAGTGATATGAGAGAATCCCAACACGAACCTGTAGTAGAAATTAGCAAGACCCAGAAAGATACGAAGCTCTGTTGAGTGGTTGAGGCTGGCCAATCTTGAATGACTTGGATCTTGGTTGGATCCACATGCACCCCCCCCGCTCATCAATAATTTATCCCAGATACTGAACCTGGGTCATGCCAAAAGTGCACTTCTCAAAATTGGCACACAAATTTTGTTGGTGCAGTGTTTGGAGGACATTTCGGATGTGGCGGAGGTGCTCTTCCCAAGTTTGGATGAAGATAGGGATGCCATCCAAGTACACTACTACAAATGAGTTGGTGAATGGCCGCAAGATGTCTTCCATTAGCCTCATGAAGGTTTCAGGAGAATTCGCCAACCCGAAAGGCATGACCAACCATTCAAAAAGGCCCTCCTTACCTTTGAAGACAGTATTCCACACATCAGAGGGTTCGATTGGTACCTGGTGATACCCATACTTCAATTCGATCTTGCTAAAATATTTCGCCCCTTTGATTTGTTCCAGAAGGTCATCAATCCATGGGATCGGGTACCTATTCCGGACAGTGATCTTGTTCAGCACTCAATAGTCAATACAGATTCTCCAAGTCCCATCCTTTTTTTGTACCAACAAGATCGGGCTCCCACAGGACAATGAACTTGGTCGGATGTGACCTTTCTGCAAAAGCTCCTGAATCTGCCTCTTGATTTCATTGTTCTCCAGAACAGAGCGCCGATAGATTGGTCCATTGGGCAGCAACGCACCGGGGGTCATATCGATGGGGTGCTTGACCTGAAAGTAAAGAGGCACCCCTACGGGTGAGGTGAATATGTCCTCGTACTCCTCCACAACCTTGTCTATTTGTTGTTTTCATGTGGAGGAGCCCTGTCTAGAGGCCGTGGCCATAGTATTCTTCTTTCCCTAAGGGCAGATCATGAGGAAAACAAATTTCCTAGTTTTGGAAATGAGCTTATTGCATTGTTTTGCAGTAACCAAAGAGATAGCAGCAGGCAGTTGTACCTTTGGTATATTGTACAAATTATTGCCCAAAGTAACAATAACAGTGCGAGGTCAGGACTCATACACAGCATGTTACTTCCACAAGTATTTTTTTCCTAATAATACATCATAAACAAAAATAGGGGAAATGTCACATAATACCTCATTCGTGAAGGGCTTGATATTGTAGGGAAGGCAGCACTGTGGCTGACGCGGAGATCCCATCCTTGGTGAAACCACCCGATGGCATAAGGTTGTGGGTGTGATGTGGTCGGAAATCCCAACCACTTCATGGCCTCTACTGAAATCAAGTTCTTTCGTCTCCCATTGTCGAAAATGAACTGTAGTGGGGAACCCTTTACCCACATCTAGGATTGGAAGAGACACTCCTCCTTTGGATCTTTTGGTTACTCCTTCTGGATCTTCATAGTGGCAACGGTGCCATTAGGCTCCGAATTGATAACCTACTTCCCTTTTTCATTACCCTTGTTGAGTTCTGATTTAGAGTCGGAGCATGCATCTAATTCAGAAGCCTTCATCTCGGCCACCAGTGACTACTTGGCCCGACACTCACTTGTGTTGTGAGTGGAGCTCTTATGTAACTCACACCACTTTCTCGTTTCCTTCTTCGGCTTCGTGGTGTTGTTCTTTGCTTGTGGCTTTGGTAGGTTGTCTTGGGCCACCATGCCATGGCTTTTTCCTTTATTTTGCAGTTTGGGGGCACCTTTCCCTTGCTTTTGATTCGTAGATCCAAAGACTCACTTCTTTTGTTTGAATTTCTACTCAATCTTGGCAGAATACCGGTATGTCGTACTAAGCGAGGAGATGTCAAGAAACTCCATTTCCTCCTGAATGTATCTGTGCATAAAAATATAGTACTTCAACACCAAATTTTTCTTTAAATATTTGATACCCAAATTTTTGTGCAGGGTATGGAATAGATTCGTTAGCTCATGCACATCTTGATCCCTTTGTTTCCGCAGTGTAGTCCATTGAATGTACTTGTCCTCATATCTACCCACGGGATAATATTTTTCCTTGATGGAAACTCAGAAATAATTTCAAGTGGGTACGACTGAGAACAGAGAGGGTTCCCCCTTGTCCTTTTTCTCATAGTAGGTTTCCCACCATTCCTTGACATGGGGGGTGGCTTTGAGAAGTGAAAAAATAAACTTCTCCCGGTCAAAAATTCATGAACCGAGAAATATCCTTCTAATAGTTTCAACCATATATCTACGATGTATGCATCTATTTGGCCCTCAAATATGGGAATGTAAAAGTTTACTTGTACCTTAAAAGGACTTGCACCTCTAGAGTGGTTGTTGGATACAAATGCGTCGTCAGTGGGCAGTCATTGAAGGATCTGGGCAAAGCTATCCATCATCGCGTTCCTTTATTTTTTTAGGGCCTCCTCGAGCAATATTTTGATAGGATCTTCTGGTTCCTCATCTTTGTTTTCGTCCCCCCATGGGCGTCCGTTGGGATTTGAAAAACTGAACTTGCAAAGGTTAAACCAGATCGAGCCCTAACTCCTGATACCCCGACCTCGTTGGGGACATGCAAAGAAGGATCGAGATTGAGAAAACCACTCTAATGCCACTGATCTGGATTTATGCAAGAATGCAACAGAATACACATATAACCATAAATACAAAGATATAGTGGAAATAACACTTCATTTCATTAATATCAAAGAACTGAAATTTGTTTACAGATAGAATGGAAATAAACTAGCTAAGGCGCTGAAAGCTTATCTGTGAGAAGAGATGTGGTGGCTACAGGCCTCTGAACTGTATTACAATGAGGCTCGAGGGTCTATTTATTATTCAGAAATAATGTAAAACCGTAAACATCCAAAAACCTAACCCTAGGAGATGAAGCGCCAAAACTATGGGCCCCATTTGGGTAAATTGGTACATCAAATTCCCGAGGACGTAGCTTTGGCATACGATATTTGTTTGATGTGCACAATATCTCGTTAGAAATATATATCTGAGGAAGACAACTTTTGGTGTGAGCAACATCGAAGGAACTTCCATGTTGCTCCCAATTTTCCCAAAAAAAACGTCGTTTATGGCCTCAAAACGACTCCGGAAGTTCAGGACCCAAAAAACTACTAAAAATAGTAAATTGTGCTACAATTAAGGAAAATCAAAAATTGAAAGAAAAAATGGTGGGGCCCCAAGTGGAATAGGCCGATGGCCACCAATATCCACCCGGATCATGTGTTCCCACTATTTATGAAATTACATAAAAATATACTCATTTATAATTCAGAGTATCATTACATTACAAAAATCAAGGGGAAAGCATACCAGGGGTGTCACATCTATACTTCAAGAAAACATGGGAGTTTTATTCAATGAACCTAAATACAACCCTCACCACATGGTTTCTTCACAAATCAAAATATGACTACATTCTACTCCAACTAGTAGATACACAAATTATAATGATGGAAGGTAGAAAAATATATAATAATGACACTATAATTTCAAAGCTTTAAACCAAAACCCAAGACTTTTCAAAACAAAAATTATTATAGTTCCCAAAAATGAAGAAAAAAAATCAAGAGGCCAAGGGAGAGCATGTGCAAGGAATTGGAATGTAGAACAAATACACAACATTTTGAAAGTAGTTGCTTGTACCACTGCATTTTGATTCTTGCCTTTGAAATCTTAAATTCCATGGATTTGCAAACAAACCTCCTACATTAGATATGAATATTACTAAGAAGGTTAAAATTCCTAAAATTGCAAGAAGCCTCTTGAATATTTAAATAGAGACTAATCATTTTTTACAACCACTTATTCAAGAAAATGGGGGTTATCTTCTCCAAATTAATCCCAATTCCATGAGATTGGGACGAATGAAAGTAAGAAGCTCGTTTTACACCAAATGGGGAGTGTGAAATAGATATCATAAATCCCCATTCTTGCAAGCTGGGCCAAATGGAAGGTTCTAGATCCTAATTTCAGGGGATAAATTTATTTATTTTCCCTCTCCCTTTAAATAAGGTACGCTAACCCCCATACCTAATATTTTTATAAAATAAATTTTTGGCAATTGATAATAATTCACTATGATAAAAAAAAGTTTCCTAATCAAAATTTGAAACCCCGTAATTACATCCCTAAAATTTTCCATGCACTTAAGGCATACTATAATTACAAGTTGAAGACACCAACACTCATAACCGGGAAAATATTGGACCCCCATTTCCTCTTGAAGAACCCTAATTCCCTTGCATCCACTATTAGGTATTTCAACTCTACAAAAATTGAAACTCTCTACCTATATCAAAAACCAGAAAGTTATAGTCCTAATTTCAAAATTTAGACTTCTAGATTCATCACATAAGTATTGGTAGTTTTATCAACATTTCGAACCATAATATGTGGTCCATCATTATTATTTTAAGGAAAGATGGAAGTTATAGTCCTATTTGATAGTGTAAGTACTCACAATTTCATTCACAAGAGAAGCACAGAAAAAAAAAATCCATTCTTTTGTATATCCAACGTATAAATTTCAAATCACGATTGTTAATGAACGCATGATGAAATGTGGGGGCATATGTGAAAAATTTAAACTCTCTATAGGATACTATCAACTTAAAACCCATCTATTTTCCATAGACATGGGTGGTTGTGATATAGTATTTGGGGCAGAATGGCTACACATGTTTGGACCAGTCACAATGGATTTCAGATAACTCTATAAGAGTTTCACTAAGGAGGGACATGTACACACCCTTCAAGGGATTCAAGAAGGTTCCCCTAAAATATTTATATTTCATAATATGGAAAAGTTATTAAAAAAATTCCAATATGGAATTATTTCCCAATTTAATGCCACACACCTCATGGATAATATGACAAAAAAAATCCACCCATATTTGTAGTTGGTCCTTGAAAAACATCATTAGGTATTTGTTTCCCCCTTCTCAAGGAGAGAATGACAATGAAATTCTCCTAATTCCAAGAATTCAACCACCAAATGTACATCCTTATCAACACCCTTTTAGACAAAAGAATGAAATAGAAAATCAGTCAGGAACAATTGGAAGTAATGGTCATATGTCCTAGTATAATCCCTTACTCATCATCGTTAGTCATGGTATTAAAGAAATGAGGAACTTGAAACATGTGCCTTGATTTTATGGATCTTAATAAGTTGGAAATCAAGGATAGATTTCCCATCCTAGTTATTAACGATCCCCTAGATGAACTTCTTGGAGCAAAGTTTTTCATTAAGGTTAGACGACATTCAGGATACCGTGAAATCAAGATGAAATGGGTAGACATCCTAAAAGACAACTTTCAGAATGCACAAAGTTCATTATTGTAACCACACCCTTAAGTATTCCTAGCATGAGTGTTGGACACCTAATCCTCAACAGGTAGGTGTGGAAGCCGAATGGAAAAAGACTCCAAGTGACCTTGGAATGGAGAATCCAAAAGTCACATCAATGTAATATAAATGTACATCTATGGTGAATAATAAAACAACTCATGCTTATCTTTCTCCTTATGTGTTTACTCTTTCCCTATGTATGTGTACCATGTGTGTGTTTAACATGGTATCAGAGTGGGCAATTCCTGGCCCTACTCCAATCAGCTAAATTTTAGCTGTATTCTCTGAGTTGTTTGGCTAATTTTGAGAATATGCCAATCGATTCCACCAAAGCCAGCGCCAGCGAAGTCTGTAGAAAACGTTCCCTTATGACCTGACATACCTGAAGTTCCCTACCATCTTTGTTCCTCAGTAGATTCAACTCCTACCTTGTTGTATGCTTTTGAATGCCCGAGGGTTGGTTCGATTCTTCCCATAGGGGACCCTTAGCACCGGATTCTTGAAACTTGCATTCCATGTTCGTACGCAGGTGGATTAAGCTCATAATTTAAGGTTTCGACCATCGTTTGCTGCTTTGATTTTAATTTATTTTTTTCTCTGTTAACCAAGTCCTTCTGGTCATGAGCTTCAAGATTCACGTTATTCTGAGGATGCAGAAGTAGGAGATGTAGATTTTTCTGGGTAATTTTCTATAGAGACGAAATAAATTATGCATCGCAGGTTGCCGCACGGGCTCATTCGTTGGACCAGAGCCGGTGCTCACATTCCAACCAAGCCGCTTGTTGACGTCTCCATGCTACTTCTCTACTAAATCTTTCTTTCTCTCAACTAGCCTAGCACCTACGCGCAGCCCCTCCCATCCTTCGCTGACTCTTCCACTTCTTCCTTCCATTCCACTGCCTCTTAGCTCCCCTTTGCACCATGCTGCCTCCAGCCTCTACTGCTCGCCCACCGCAACCTCCTGCACCTGCAACTCCTCGACTCCTCTCCCTCCACATTGCCTCTGTTGCCTCTACCTCCATGCTCACCACACCTACACAGCCTTGGTTTTCCCTCCATCCCTACCGTTGCGTCAGCCTCCCTCCCACTCCCATTGTCTGTCGCTCCATACGCACCTCCCTCTGCTCCCCTCGCACAACTCCTCGCGCTCCTTTCCACCTCCACACTGCACACTCTGCCAACTCCTCCCACCGGTGACAACCCTTGTCCATACCATAGCACTCCCAAACTCTATCACACCTCCCTCATCACCTCTCTCGGCACCCTCCCTCATATCCCTCGACACCGCAAGTTGTGGAATTTTTTACTCTTAGCTCGAATATTGCAGTTGCGGTGGTCGTGTAGAAGGGTCAAACCACCCGAAGTTCTGATGTTCTTTAATTGTATATGTGAGGTCATGCCGGAGGGCTGAGCTGCCAGAAATTTGGTGACAACGAGCTGTAGTTTAGACATGTAGATTGGCCTCGAGCACTCAACCTTAGCCAAGCTTATTCGCATCGAAGTTATGGTTTTTATGTCGGCTCTATTCAATTCGCTGCAGAAAAAGTGTGATAACAATGAGTCCTAAGTTCCAACCAGTTTCTATTTTGGTCAAACAGGTATATAGTATGTTGCAGTATCCTTTTCCCAATAGGTAGTTGGTCCCACACTCACTTCTTGAACCTCCAATCACTCCTCCTCATCGGCCCTATGATGTCCACGCACCAATTTGAGGGCATCCTGCACATGCAAGGAAAATTCGAGCATTAGTTTTGTGGTAAGGAAAACCCTCGAAAAAGCACATCAGGAAGTTGATCAAAAATAAATATGGTGCGTGGACAACTGGTGTCATAGTTTTTAATATTCAATACTATTTCCAATTTTTGTGCATCACATTTAGAAAAAAAAAAGGAGGTGTACATTTTGTTTCATCCAATTGCAGTGTCATTGGGTGTTTCTTTTCCCTCACTCGTTCATAGTTGTGATCAGTTTTGAAGTGTAATTTTGATAATGGATAAAATAGCCAGAATTGGTGAAGTATTAGAGCTCTTAAAAACTTTTATATATTCCTCTGATCATGATACAGTAAGAATCAAAAAAACTTCTCTTGCTGACATTAGAAACTGTCTACAAAATGCACTAGAAAAGACTGATTTCTTGCAGCTTAAGTCACAGGTACAAAAAGATGAACTTCAGCAAAAGAATCATCATTCTGAACCTGTTTTTGTTCAGAAAATTGAAAGAGACTCCCACAATCAGCAAGTAAATAATGTTGTGACTGATTCACATTCAGTGCCTAGTTCAACAACAGATTTGTATGTATATGTAGAACCTCGAGTTCTACCTCCCAAGCCCATCATCAGACCTTGGGAACAGCTTGTCCACAACAAGCACAGAACTGGTCTTAGATATGACAAGGAGTTTTCCTTTCATATTTTGGACTACTCCAAGCCCATCAAATTTCAGAGTGCCAGATTTCTTTATGACAATTCACCTTCAGTTGTTCCAGATCATGCTCCTCTTCCATAGTAGCAACAACAGATTGAAAAATCCCAACACTGTGATCGAGTTGGCCATATGAAAGATCACTGTTTCAATCTTCACCCATGCAAGCATAGTGGTCGGCACACCTGTTCTTTTAGACAGATGCTTCAAAAACAAGCCTCCTGCAAGAACAAAGATTCATCTTGGATGGATCGCTTCTTGGCAATGGGCATCAGCAACTAAGAAGATGCTTAAGACATATGTCAGAACTTGTTCTAGAATATTGAATAATCTTGCAGTTTAATTTTCGCCATCATCTCACCTTTTACCTGACAGGGGGGGAAATGGTGGTCATCTACAAGCTTCAAAGCCACATTAAGCAAACCTAAGCCACAATCTCTCATTCCAAATTCAAAGTTGTATCCAGAGACATAGCAGTTCAAGCGAGCCTTAGCCACAACTTTTCATTCCAGATTCAGAGTTGTAGCCAGAGACACGGATGCCCATGAGCACTCCTTTGGTTGGTGTATAGCCTTAAACCATCCATGCGAGGTTGATATTCTTCCTCTTTAAAGAATTTGTGACACTTCCCCTAGCAGAAGACTTCAGCTTCTTGCCAGCTTTGGTATAGTTCTGGGAAATGCATTAAGCATTCCAGTGTTGGTGGTCATCCTTAAACCATCATAGGTTGTAGGCCTCCCTTCTTCTAGGTTGAAGGTATCCCTCTTCAAATATGAGGGACAATTCCTCTAGCAAAAGCCCTCAGATTCTTGCCAGATTTGGAAGAGTTCTGGGAACTGCAATAAGCGTTCCAGTGTTGGTGGTCATCCTTAAACCACCTCTTTATGCCAACATTTCATAGAGCTGATTCAGCCTAAGTGTTGCCATGCATACTTTGCAAATTTGTATTACAACTCTCTTCTTGGACTCACACATACCCCTCTGGATTAAGGGGGGAAATGTTGGACACCTAATCCTTAACAGGTAGGTGTGGAAGCCAAATGGACAAAAATGATTCCAAGTGACCTTGGAATGTAGAATCTAAGAGTCACATCAATGTAATATAAATGTACATCTATGGTGAATAATAAAACAACTCACGCTTATCTTTTTCCTTGTGTGTGTACCATGCGTGTGTTTAACAATGAGGAAAGTTCTACCTATCATTAACCCAATCCCTAATGTCTTTTATGAAAATGGGGTTAGCAAAAATTTCATCTATGCAATTCTATAGAAATTAAAAAATGATACCATCATTTTATTTAGCTCAAAGAGATATTTCTATTGGTATGAAATTTACCTAAATCTGACTCCCATATTAAACTTATAGTTAATTGAAGTTTTTCCTATTGAAGAGAACTCATCATCAAGTTATCCACGTGGTGCCGATGTGGCCTCCGTGCAACTCTGAAAAGTCATCTTGCTGGGTCCCATCATTTGGTTCCATGTCACGTCACTTAGGGTTATCACCACCTGTAGTGTTCGACGTTAAAGAAAGGAGAAGGAGGAAGTGGGCATCAAGTGGTGGTAAGGTCCCATGATGGAACCATGGATCAAGTCATTTGACCTCCACCAGTGCACTCACATATGTTATGTTACAAAAATCATTACGGGAAGTGATGAGAAATGGACAAAATTTTGGTGCTATAAGTTCCTTCCATACACCACTCTTAGACCTTTTGTTTGCACTTAACTAGCATTAGACCAAGTCTATCACCCTTCAATTGTTCCTTAAATTTACCTACTATGGTTGATGGTTTATGGTTGGCCCATGCGACATAGTTCCATTGGATCGGGGTTCCACCAATGCTCTCTCATTTTCAGCCCTTCCCTCATTCAAATGATTCTAAACTATGTTTCCCTTTGGTACTAGTGGCATACTAGTAGAGGAACTTAGTGTAATGTTTGGAATGTGAAGGTGATCATGTTTCCCATGCTTGGAAACTTGAAGTCTTAAGGTTATTCATATATTTATTGCCTAAATTCCAATCCATCAAATTTTGTGACAATACATAAGAGAGGGACAATTCTAATCGTTGACTCCTGAGAACTATGTGCCCAAAGCCTAGGGCGACAAATTCTCGATTTTCACAGGCTGGCCATTTATGTCATATAAACATGTTTCTTTAATAGATCTTAAAGACAATTCTGAATGCATGTGATCACAATGTAATTACCCCATGTTCAACATCATGATAATGAAAAAACATATTCCAAGTAAACATTAAGAATTAATGAACATACAAGACATTATTCCAATCATGAGTGCATTAGTGAGCCTCATAGATCTAACATTAAACACATTTATAAGCACTCAACAATCTTAGACTATGCACTATATAACATGAATCATTACATTCCATGAGACTAAAAACATAAGCTATTTACACGTATCCGTGTGATTTAATATGGGTAGCAAATGAAGGAGGGACTTTAACTCTTCACCTAATCATCGATCAAATACACTAGAGTCTTTCTTGTAGCTAACCATCCCCAAGCCAAATCCAAATTCTAAGGGAATGTGTATTTATGGGAGTTCATGCTCAAGTCTTATCACATACCCAAGAAAAGGAATACGTTGTCTAGGTGGTTTGACAACTACTCTTTGTCAGTAAGCACCATAGTGAGTTACTTACTCTCTAAGTTAAAACACAAGGCTTCACCCAAGATCAAATGGATTATATCTCAGTTCTATGAGGTTGAATCAATTGCTATTGGTGGTTTATCAGTTGTCTTTTCATGACAATCATCGCAGGGGTCCACAGCCTGTTATCCATGTGGTTTCATAGCCTCACAACAAGCACCACGGTGGATCAAATTATCATATTGTGATGGTTTATCAGCCAATAAAAAATCACCTAGTGGCTTCATAGCCTCATGGAAAGCATAACAGTGATTGAGTTCCTCCACCAAGTTCCCCATTGATCCTTTAGACCAGAACACATTTTCTAGTGGACTCCATACAAGAAATTTCAAGAATATCACCCTATATTTTGAACATTGGATCTTAAACAGTCCAATCTAGCTCAGTTATTTGACTTAGTGTAGGAACTTCCTTGATTTTTCGCTACAAGGCTACCCTTCTTACTTATGCTTTGGTTCATATCCTTCCATGTGTTCGACATTGCCTTTATTTTTTGCTTCACATTTTTTACCACTCTCCAACTATCAAATTGTATAACTCCCATTATCTCTTCCTTCGCAACTCCAACATTTTTGGCCCATAGATTTCATTCTCTCCACCATGTTCCATGAGGAAGGGGGATAGTGATGGGCAATGTCTTCATCCATGCTGCCCATTCTAAAACTTCATTGCATGTCAGTGCATGCCAATATTGGGTCAGGTGGTAGTCATGGTAATTAAATAAGGTTAGTAGGGTAATACTCATGGAACATCATAGGAAACAAAACAAACACATAACAGGTACTCCAGTAGGCATGCAACAGCCTTCCATAGGCCTTCCCCTCGGAGCCTTGGATCTGTATATCCCTCCCCTCAGCTGTTATTCAAAATTATGATCTACTGATAAATCAAATTCCCTAAGTGTTGTGTTAAGCACTTAGAAAAACATATGAAATACTTTGTTATCACTTTCTCTAACATAAATAGACACACAGAATGATAGAAGAACCTACTTCTGATCCAAACGCTTCTTCTTCTCCTTCTGTCGCTTTTTATGTATCTTTCAATCCAACTCAGATCGCCAGATTGATTCCTGAAATTATAAACATAGAAAAGAAAATAGATTGCAATATACAGATGCCTACTTATATTAATCACTCAAATCGACTAGATTTGAAACACATATATCATTCAAGAGTCCATTGCATGAGAAATAGAAACATAAATAGATACATATATGGGAAAATGAACAAAAATATTTATTAAAGAATAGAAGGGGGAGATTACAACCAATGATCAATTTGATGTCACCAGCTCCAGCTTCATCCCAGCCTCATCACCTCCAAAATCACACCAGCATCATATCAGTACTTTCACTCTCTCAAATGAGAATCCAACAGCATTTCTTTACCAAAATTTTCCCTCCCTAGCACTAGGATCTGTGCTCAATTTATAAGGAAACTGATGGTAGTTTCTCAATGAAAGACTTTCTAATAATAGGAAATACATGTTCCCAAGTTCAGAGGTGTTAGATGGACACTTTGATTCAAAGTTTGACAAATATGGACTCATCTAGAAGGCACTGGCCATGTGGAGATTCCCGGAACAATGAGAATTATGCTCCCAGGTGACCAATGCACTCTTGAATGTCGGGAAGTGCATCGCAGTGCACCCTTGAATGGAGGAAGTTGCATATGAAATGCATTTAGTCCCTTTAGAGGCAGCGTTGGTGAGTTCATAAGTGATATAACATATACTTCAAACCTTGGAAATATCACAATAAAAGCCATGAATTATCTTTTCTTCTCTTAGGGCATATAGCAACTGAAATGTAAGGGGATGATAGACCCTATTTCATTGGTCCTGGGGATGATTTCTAGTTTGACCAAGTCATGGGGGATGATTCCCAAACTGGGCTATAACAGTTGCCCCCTAAAGTATGAAGTCGAATAATAACAATATTTTTTAATGAGATGCTTTACAATGTGATGAGTTGGAACTGAAGTGTAGTGGCGACCTGCATCAATCATACAATACATTACATCATGATATTTTCATCTTGATCACGAATTTTTGAGGGAGGAATTCCCATGCTCAGCACATAAAATATCTAATAACATGTACATAGTGCATAAATTTTTCGATTTTGGAATATTGCCCAATACAGACATGCCTACAGATATAGGCCCATGTTCGGATCACGATCTGTATGTAAGGTCACCGTACAGATGATGTGTATAAAAATCTTGAAATCACAGCCTGGACGGTTGAAACTAGATCCAGGGTCTTCTTATCTCATTCACTCGATCTTTCAGGTACAATTCTAGCCATGCAAATATATGATTTGTAGTCGAACATGGTAATACATCGTTTGATTACTAGCTAATGATGTGAGTTGTTAACAAATGCGATAGAATCACCATATAGATGTTAATGGCTCTCAAGGTACTACAGTATAGTTTGTAAGGCATGAATAGATTATTTGATGCCGAACGCCAAACAAAATATTTTGATCAAAGGTTTGGAAGCGAGGATCTTGTTGATGATGTAACAAGCCTCATGGTACTGGAAGATGATGTTTCTAAGTAAACTTCCTAGATGATGATTTTATGTCTACAGGAAGCCACTTTATCGCAAAACAGGAGTTACTGATTTTGGAGACAAAATATGACTTGATCTAGCAATGTTCAAGGATGACTGTCATGAAAATGAAGGTTTATGAGTATTACAGAAGGATGAGTATTCATTGGATGACTTCTCTTGAACATATCGGCGACATTGAGATGAGTTGGAAGCATTCACCCAAAACCAAAGTGAAGGAAAGTGAAGGTATGATGAACTATAGGTATGAATGAACCATCAAGAATATTACCCAACCCAAATAGTCACGATGATGGAGTGAAGTGTCATGTTCAAGAGCGACTTGCTACAGTAAAAGTTCTGTTCACTTTCCCAAATTTTCCGCTGTCATTTGTCGACCAGTAACTCTTTATTTTTTGACAAGATTGAGGATGATAATATATGCTTGATCTATAATTCAACCCTTCAGGTGAATATGCATCGCTATTTAATAATTTAACGAGTCTAGAAATAAATGAAACTCGATTCTTGCCATGATCGACAAGCTTGTCGCTATTTTATGTTTTAATGAGCCTAACGATAGTGACAACCCAGTCATTTTTCATATTTAGAGAGTTTGAAAAAGAGGACAAAAGAAAACTCCATGAGTCCTTTTTTCATAAATTTGTCGCTCAGATCCGAAAAAGGGTAAAATGATGTCTGAGAGAACCTCCTAGCCATGTTTGACTAAGGTTTTCCTTTTTCATAAATAATCTATCTCGGTCCAGAAAAGGGTTAAACTTATACTGACTAGATGTCATTTCATTTACTTTTACGAGATCGAAAAGACAAGTGCTTGGCAATCTTTTCACATTATCGGAGTCTGAAAAGAGTTAAAAGAAGACTCCAAGGGTTCCTTTTTCACCGTTATCGAAGCTTGAAAAGGAGATAAAAGTGTGCTTCAAGTCCTTTTATGTTTTTATCAAAGATCGAAAAATAAGGATAAAAGTATGCTTTGTGGTCAAATCATTCTTGAAATAAGTGTGCACGACTAATCTGCTATGTCAACTGTAAACCTGTTCAGAACAACATCAAATGGATTAAAAATACCTATTTCATGATAAAAAAATGAATAAAACCATAGTCACAACAATAAATATGATTTTCAAATAATCAAATTACTAATTAAAATAGTTTTATTGTGCATTTTTACCATTTGAAAGCTACCATTTGAATTTTGGAGCTTTGAACCTGTTTTTTCCCCTGAACTTTAGCTGTTGATTTCGATCGATTCTATGGATGGTTTTCCTCAAATTTTGATCCAGGTTGGTGCCATAAACATCCTCTTTCCTTTAGTAGTATTTTTGCTTCATTTCATTGTAATTTTTTAGGGATTTGGGCCCATTAGGGTAAATTTATATTGCAAACAAGGCAACGCACCCTTGAATGTCAAAAGGTGTGTTGCAGTGCACTGGAATTGAAGGCCAGGTGCACTTACAATGCACTTTCCCTTGTCCATGGGTACGTTAGGCAGAATTCACATTTTTGTTCTTTGCAGTGTGACCAAATTTTGCCTGTTTTTTTGCATGAAATGGGTCCTTCTGATTCTTATGGTTGTGTTTCAGGGATTAAACGGACCAAAATGACAATTACTTGGAGGGAAATAGAACATGAGGAACAAAACATGATTTCCCTAAATGATCTGGGTACTGTAAGAGCCCTCGGAGACTGTGGGTTGCTGAAGTACTTCAGATTATCTGGTATGAGGCAACAGATGAAACTTTTGGAGTTCCTTGTTCGTGCATGGGATTTAGTGATTGAGACATTTCATATTAGGAACAAAGTGGTCCCAGTTTTAGTGGAGGATATCTATTTTTTGACAGGCTTGTCGAGGAGAGGCCTACCCATTTCTCTCTCGGGTCTGCTCTTAGAGGAGAGACGGTGAGAGACTATATATTGTAGTATTGCAATCCAGGGGCAGAGCCTAGAAAGGATGGGAAAATAAACATCTGTGATGTTCGTGATTTTCCATTGATAACCATTTTATTCACGATCACAAAGCTTGCTGGTACCCTACACTCCATGTAGCAAACAGATATTATATATAGTATGCACTAGAGTGCATGGAACCAATAGTTTTCAACTGGGTTGAAGTTGTACTCTCTAAAATGAAAGAAAAACTAAGTGAGGCAAAAGAGGAAGGAAGAAACATTGTAACTATGGTTTGATCCTCATTTCTTTTGCCTTAGGGTGGATTCCACTAATGCATCCTCAGCATGTGATGTTGGGTATATCTAACCCTAGATATCCAAGGATGTAGAGATGGGTAGAAGTGATGGCTAGACATGCTGGGAAATTGACCATTGTGTTCTTGACTGCATTCTTTGCCTATTTTAGGTGACAGATTATCACCATGAATGACCATGCATATGCAGGCGTCGACTTCCGAGGAGATCTAGATTTAATTTTACCAAAAGGCACTCAATGGGGTGCACTTGGTAAGAATGTTTTGATTATGTTTTTTTTTTTTTTAAGTTTATATATGTTTTTGTATTTTAATGTTTTCCCAAGACTAAACTAAAGTTTTGATGTATGCAGATGTAAGTCGAGTTCGACCAGTGGGAGAGCTAGATCATGGAGCGGATGAGTGAGCAGAAAGGGCTGTCGGGAGAGCATTCCTTCAGGATTTGGATATGGTTGAGACTCTTTTTGAGCTTCAGTAGCACATACAGGGGTTGACCTTCGGGATTCTAGATTGTCGGATCGAAGAAGTACCCATGTGACTGCAGCGCCATACTATTGGTGTTCCTAACCACTGGATGTGATTACTACGTAGGATAGCTAGATCAGTAGCATGTTATCATGAGAACGACTAGTTTACTTTTGACACGTTGCATACATTTTGAGTTCAGATGACCAATGTGTCTTGGGCACAAATTTTGTAAAAACCTATAACTATCTATTATTTTATTTCAGTGTTTTCCTATGTTTATTGCACAATCCTATTCAAATATCTGAATGTATCTTTACATGTGTCGAAAATTTTTGTTTATAACATAATTCGATAAAGAATCAGTTAATGTTTTCATGTTTTTGGAAATCTGTTGATATTGAATGAAATCAAAATGTCTTTCCAAAAGTCGAACTCTAAGGAACATACGATGCAATGTTGGATTTCTGACAGTATAAACACTAGTAAGTTTCAGTACCAAAATTTGTGAGTCTAACCTAATAATGATGTGGTTAATACCAAATGAAGTGGAATCAGAGAGAAGTTCGATCAACGTACTATACTCAGCGATATTGTTTGTGAATCGACCGATACAAATCCCTTGAAAACTCACTAACTCATCGTTCGGAGCAAAAATGGCCCACGCTGCAGAGGATAGATTCTACATACTACAACTAGCACCATCAGCATACCCAACGAATGTTTCCAAAGATTCAAACATCTGAGACGAAATGTAAAGTGGATTACTAACTTCAAGAAAACTCTAGAAAAACAAACTAAGACAATAAATGCAAATCAACAGCATATATACAATATAATACAATAGTTTACTACGCTCATGTTTAAGCATAGTAATGTTTCAGATACAACCCATTTCGGGGTTGCGCCAATGGAATTCCATCGTACTCTACCAAATCGTAGGCACCCTTAGCAAGAACTCTTTTGACAATATAGGGGCCATGCCATAATGGCTCAAATTTCCATGTACCTATTACATCAGCTTCCTGATCATAAGAAGGACCAGGTCACCCTCTGAAAAAATGTGAGGTTGGACATGCTTGTCGTATTATGCCTTTATACGCTTGTCGTATTACGCCTTTATACGTCTCTTATGCACTTCGTTGGCCAATTGGGCTACATGGTGTGTTTCATCAAGATGGATGAGGTTAAAAAGACGTGCTTCTTCAGTAGAGGTGTCAGGTAACAAGTAAATTGTGAGTTTTAATGATGGTGTTTCACATTGGATTGGCAAGATAGCTTCCAAAACATACACCAATTGAAAGTGGGTAAATCGAGTTGTGTTTCTCACCAAGGTTCGGTACACCCACAAAGCTGAGTACAGGATCAAATGCAAATTTTTTTACGAACTCCTATCATTCTTTGAAGCATTCGTTTAAGAATATTTTTAATAGCCTCAACTTTTCCATTTGATTGTGGATAATAAGGAGTAGAACTATCATGTGACAGTCCTAATTTGGCAGTCAACTCATTCATCATATAATTGTGAAAACGCAATCCGTGAGCTTTGACTATAGCCTGTGGGACCTCAAACCATGAAATGACATGATTAAAGAAAAACAATGTAGTTATTTGTCCTGTGTTGTTGAATGTAGGCATCGCTTCGGCCCACTTGATAAAGTATTCTACTGCGACAATAATATAACCATGCCCCCCAGACGAACGAGGGTTACAAGTCATGAAGTCAATGCCCCATTTTGAAAACGGTCCCACAGAGACAACAGGATGCGTTGGCACTGGCGGTTTGCAAATTTTACAATCAAATATCTAGCATGCATGACAACTTCTAACCGCGAGGATGAAGTCGCGAAATATGGTAGGCAAAAAGTAATCGGCGCGGAGTATCTTCTACACGGTAGCGTATCCAGAAGAGTGTCCACCACAAGCCCCATCATGACAATCACTTAAAACATTTTTGGGCTCCTCATGAATGAGTCACCTTCTTAAAATTTTATCGATACCACGATGATAAATTGTATCGCCGATGTTCAGATAATCTTTGGCTTGGATATAGTGGCGAAATTTTTGGACAGCTTGAACAGCCGCCAAGGCAAGATTTTCTATGTATGAATACGTCACTTCCATATCATTGAGATTATGACTCAAATAATAGATCAGATGTTCTATCCCACTTTCTACTGGGACCAATACCATAGCAATGGTCGTATCAGCCACGGTGATATATAGGAAATAATCACTCTGATAATTGGGGGAATACATTAATGATGCCCGAACAAGTGTATCCTTGACAGCATCAAAAAAATCTTGTGCAACCTTATCCCAATGGAAGGGAATCCCCTTTTTCAAGAGCCAATTAAATCCTTTAGCCATTTCAACATAGTTGGGTATGAACCTCCTTAGGAATTTAGTCTTTCCCTGAAGTTTTTGTAACTGAATCAAATTTGATGGCGTAGAAAAATCAAGAAAGGCATGGACCTTCACTGGCTCGATTCGAATTCCTTATTTTGAGACAACGAATCCTAGCAAACGAACATAACCAACACAAAACACACATTTATGTGGATTGAGGTGTATTTTGTAGTGTCGACGGCATAGAAAGATAGCTCTCAAATGCATCGGGTGATCAGTCCAGTTTTGTGAATGCACGGGTAAATCGTCTAGATAGGGTTGAACAATGTGCTTGATGTCATTGAAAGCATAATCCATTGCTCTCTGAAAAGTTTCCCCAATGTTCTTTAAACCAAATGGGAGTTTTCAATAAGTGAATGTGCCCCAGGGACAAATGAATGTTGTCTTATATTGGTCCTATAGGGAATATTGATTTTATTGTAGCCTAAAAACCCATCCATGAACGAAAATATTTCACATACAGCACAATCGTTCATAATCTGGTCGATAAAGGGAGTAGGATATTTGTATTTTGGACAAGCAATATTGACATCCCAATAATCGACGCACACTCTGATGGTTCCTTCTTTTTTTAAACAGGAACAATGTTGGAAACCCACTCAGTTAGTAGAATGGCGTAAATGAAACCAGCACACAAAAAAATTTCAACTTCTTATTTAATAACAGCAGCCTTCTTCGAATGAACAGGACGAAGGCGTTTACATACCGGCTTGACATCGAGGTACATATTAATAGTGTGTTCAAATATACTAGTATCTATGCCTATAATTTCTTCGTAAGACCAAGCAAATACATCATGAAATTCACGAAAGAGAGCGCGATATGTTTCGAGTTCTGATGGAGAACAAGACACGTTGACATGAATGTTTTCTACAATGCTAGGTTTGGTCGAAATATCGATAGAAGACGTTTCTTCAATATTTGATAAATTTCGCACGAAATATATTGCATTAATAGGAAAATAATTCGAAAATAATGTTTTGATCGATGGGTGATATAGTTCACTAAGATTATCTTCTTCATAATCCTGAAGGTGGGAGCGATAATGATGATCTTCCCATGGTTCTCCTTCTAACATCATGGATTCCACAATATTCTCATCTATCAAGAAAATAGAGAAAAAAGGATCATATGGAGTACCAAAATATAACCAACGATCAACCCAAATTACCGACGACGATGATTTCAAATTCGCTGCCCAACCCATATAGATTGATTGTTATGCCATCTCAATTGGGATGGGCGGCAGAAATTAATCCAACGTAACAATTTCAGAATCAGCAGTAATATTCCTTAAGTCGGATGGAGTAGAAGATATCATGTAGCAGGTCTCTATACTTGCAATTTCTGTCGTCGCAGGCGGTGGTAATTCAAAGGTTCCCATGAGGGTGGAATCCTTTAAGATTAATACACCAATGTTCTGAAGTGCAAGTTGGGGTGTGAGAACTAACTGAACTCTTCTATTTACCTGGGAACTGGATGCAAAGAAGGATAGTTGATTGATGATTATGATAACACCTTTATGTGGAAAGGCGATCATTCTAAAATATGTAGAGACGATCACAGTCATAGCATATACCCATGGCCTTCCGAGTAAAATGTTGTAGTCAAGGGATCCGTCAACGACCTCAACTTCAACATTCACCTTTTTTCCCCCTAATTCAACATGCAGGTTATTGATAATACCGCAAGGCTTATATGTACGTCCGTCAGAAGCTTTCAATGTCGTAGGTGATTGAGATAGGCGCGGCGAGCCAAGTGATTTCCAGCAGTTTAGAGACATAATGCACGTAGATGCTCCCTCATCAATAATAGTACGATGAATGAGGTGATTGAGAAAATTTACTTGGATGGAGAATGCCAACTTTTATGGTAATTGTGGCATATAGCCCATATGGTTAAACACTACAAGATTGGAATCTGTCAGATCAATTCCACCAATTGCTGACAAAAAAGCCTACTTCTGGGAGGGAAAATTTTGAAGCACCTCAAGCGCTGACATAGTTGAAGGGAATTGAGCCAAATATTCAAATATATTATAATTTTGAGTAGCTCGGGCTCGAGGATTAAATTTTGATTTATGAACGACTCCCTTTGGTGGCTTGATTTTCAATTCAGGAATAGCAGTTCGTGGTATCGATTTCGTAGACGGATTCGTGGTCGAGGTAGTAGATTTATCGATAGCCTAATGATCATAATATTTATTATGTGTTGAAACCAAAACATCAGTCGATGGCTTCATGATAGATAGCATAAGCATTTGGGAACTAGAAGTTGGATACGTAGCAACCAAATTTGCGTCCGGATTCAAAAATGGATCTGTCAACACTGTGGATGCATGCGAAGTCTTAACCAATTTTGAGACTTTGACATGGTGAGGACAGTCTCTAACAAAGTGTTCCTCATTACAGATTATGCAAGGGTAATGAGGTTTCTGATTTTCTGATGATTGATCATATGATCTTTCCTGCGGGGTAGAAGTTTGCTTTTTCTTTGATTTCCCATTTTTCTTACTTTCGGGTTTCTTGTCACTTTTTCCCTTGCTAGATGACACGGCATAGATTTCAGAAGAAGGCACAGGATCAGATGCATTAGATTCATGTGTGCTTTTAGTACCAATCATATTGTCTCTGGCATGAACATCCTTAGATGGAGGAGGAACATTAAAATTAGATCGCTATGCATTGGGAATTTTCTTGTAGAGTGTGCGAGACTAAGTGTAAATCAAGTCTAAATACTGGGCACGTGCAATTACCTGCTATTTAGTGACAATGCCACCCTTAGCCACATCCTCAGTTATATATGGTAACAGGGACTTAATGAACCACTCAGCAAGGAGTTAATCAGGAACAAATGTCTTAACCATTCTATGACGACGATGCCACTCATGAATATGATAAAAAATGTGAGTAGCATTAGTCTTTTTAAAATTATTCAAGAGTTCCGTTCCAATTTCATATTGTACGGGTAACTGGAAGTGGGTCAAAAATACAGTAGCTAGGGCAGTGAAATTATCAAATGAAGCTCTTGGTAACTCAATGTACCATTTCGCAGCCGTACTAGTGAGCGTATGCTGGAAAATACATAGTAGAATAGAGTCATAATTTAGGAAGTTATATGAACACCGCAAAAGATAAGTCATAACATGCGTTGACGGGTCTTCCTAGGGTTTCCATTGAACTTAGGAATATCTGAGGGTAATTTATGAGGTATCACCATCCACCAAGGAGTGAAATTGATTGGATCGTTGTTAAGCCAGTTTAAATCTGGTAACTCTAAAGTTGTAACAAAGGGAAATTTTTTATTTAAGTTAGGTTGAGCATAGCCAGGGTATGATGGAATTTCTTGGGCAACAGGCCTTTGAGCACCAGCATAAGGAATCTATTGTTAGTAACCCAGAAAGGGGTTATTTTGAAAATCAAACACTTGAGTATTTCTTTGACCAAAACCTGGGTACGCTACTTATTGAAATGAAGGTTGCGGCATTTGCACTTGTGGCTGCCAAGGGGTCTGTCCACCAACATTATAAACCAAACTAAGATAGCTTGGATTTGGTTGCGGATAGGTATAACCTGGTTTCAATTATGACATCCCATAATATGTTAATCTAGCTTGTGAATAAATGATTTCGGATACAGGTGGTTGTTGTAAACCAACCGAAGGAGTTGGAGTCTGAGGGCCCAATACTTGCGGGTATTGGGTGGAAGGACCCGCCTGAGACGGTTGAGGTACAACAGTTTGAGTCTGTAATAGGGGTAAATATGTATTAACAAGCGGAATAGATGTGGGTGCAACAAGTTGAACCGGTTGATACGAGTGTACAACCGTTTTTGGTTGGATGGGTAGAGTGGGTTGCGATTGAAAAACTTTCATTCCGACATTGGGATGACAAAATAACGACGGAGTACTGTCAAAATGGGTGACCATAGGTTTCCCCCCAGCATGAGGAGTATAATAAGATGGAAAATATTGTTCTCCAAATGCAGGGAGTCCAGTTGAAATTGTACTGGATGGAATATACCCAGATGCGCTAGCTTGATATTGCCCTGATGATGTATATAAAGGATCAAGCCGTTCAGTATTCACTATATATTTACTAGTTAGAATACCAGATGATGACATTGGTGAAGTCTATGGGTTTGAGGATGCACCAGAGAAGGTTCCAGATAAATATTGGTAACTAGGTGGGACGGAAGGGCCACCATATAAATGTGACTCTGGTGAAGTTGTGAACATCAACAAGGTAGCAAGAGCAGGTGTTGTTGCAACTAGAATAGATGGTCCAGCCGAAGATGTTGACTCATGCATGGTTATTCGACCAAATGTATACCCTATTGGATCTACAAGAACTCTAATAGATAAAGGAACAACAAAATCATAGGCATGTTATTGAGGACAAGACTCATAGAGGTAAAGCTCCACGCAAAAATGAGTTGGAGTTAAAGGTGTTTCTTCTTGTGGTATTTCTTTAATTGAAATTAAACCAGGTGGAAGGATTTTTCCACCAGGCCCAAAGTATGTTTCAGGAGCTTGACTGCATGATATGGGAGACTCAATGGCTACAATAGATCGTGGGTCGACCAATACAGGAAAAACTTATGGTCGTTTGACTTCGGGATTCATATGTTCTGGCAAAAAAGTGAAAGGATCCGGATCAACTTCCAGTTGAACAATGTCGGGTTAGGGAGGTATGGTCTCACTAATTGGATAGATTGTAACCACGGGTAGCTGTGAGGACTCTGTCTCGACAACATTAGATGAACCAGGATTTGTAGAAATAACTTGTGCCAACTCTGGTATATGTGAGGATGATGCCGCACCAGAGGTACTAATAGTACTAGTTTCGGTAGAGCGATGTCACCTTCGCCGACCAGAAGTGGCTTCTTGTGGTAAAGGTGGTTTCAGTGCTATTCTACGCCAACAGCAGGGAAAGGGCTGTTCTTCTTCCATGATGAATGATTTATTTTATGACCAAAAACAAATAAAAGGGGTAATTCTATGAAAAAGGTTTACCAAGTCATTGTGAACTGTAGAATACCTCCTAGCGAACCAAGAAGTAAGGGCAGGAAATCTCCCCGAATGCTATGTTTGGTGTATCACAAGTTACAAGGCAGCTAACTCAGTTCACTATGGATGGATAGCAACCTAAATTTTTCCTCCCAAATATACCCGAAGGTACGTGGAGGCCCAAGTCCATATTAGCGTTGTCTAATGCAAAACCGCACTTTGAGAGCACCCCCTTATACTTTTCGTACTATAACACCACCCGATATACCCAAAGGTACGTGGACGAGCTCCGATATACTTACATACGTGGAGTGAGGAATCACACTCGGAATGTATCACTTAAAATTTAACAACTGCTGTTATGTTTAACGACGTTGAAACACGTCTCTAGCCTAGAAATTCTACATGTTATCATTATGGTTCCAATAATTTTTTAGATAAATTGATATAAATTTTAAGTTGATATTGTTTAGAAAGTTTGTCTTTTAGGTTCATCGCATGTTGTGATGGAAATTCCTAAAAATGCAAAATAAAATTATAAGCAAACTTTTCAATTTTAGTTATTTAAATGAAAATCCTAGCTACTAAGGGAAAGAGCAATCAGTCCTAGAGAAAACAACAAAGAGCACAAACTAAAATGCAGCTTTCCTAACTTGTTCCTATTCAAAACACACAATTCACTATATGCACATGCAGGTTTTTATTTTCAGCTCCCTTAATGTGAATGCAAGAAAGGAAACTATATGCATCAAATCAACAAAAACAAATGTTTTCTTCTTTGAGAAACGAGGAATTTAACAACAATTTCTCTTTTAGGAAAAACGAATAATGGAACTACAATTTTTCCTACAGGAAACGAAGAATTTAACGACAATTTCCTTTACGAAAACAAATGGATCTAATGTAGAAATAAAATACTTTGAATTTTATTTGCCAATGATAAAGAAAAACACTAAAGAGACATTGAACAAATTTACTTTTCAAAGGAGGAAGAATCGGGTAATTTTACTGGTCTCTAAGAGGTATCAGATAGTTGAGAATACAGAAAACAAATGGTTGAGAATGATAGAAATGAGAAATTTTAATGGAATTTGGTTGGCTAAGGGGGAAATGCAGTCTCTAAGAGGAGATAGTGTGTTGCAATACAACCCTGAGTGGGAGACAGTGCACTGCAGTGCACTATGTCTTGACCAATAGTGCGTTGGGTGCAGTAGTGATTGAAAATGCAAGCTACAAAACACACTTCTAATGCAATTATTTAATTCAAAAGTCCAATAACTGAAAGTAGATGCTACTGATGAGTATTAGCAAAGGCAAAAACACCATGAATGATAGGAAACTCCCCAGTGGAGTCGTCAATTTGTTATGCAGAATTATGATCTACGGGTAAATAAAATTCCTTAAGTATGGTGCTAGGCACTTAGTACAACAGATGAAAGACTTTTCTATCACTTTCTCTAACACAAATAGACACACAGAATGATAGAAGAACCTACTTGTGATCCAAGAGCTTCTTCTTCTCCTTCTGTCACTTTTTTTTGTAGATTTCAATCCAACTCATATCGCCAAATTGATTCCTGCAAGTATAAACATAGAACATCAAGTAGATTGCAATATACATATGCCTACTTATCTTAATCACTCAAATCAACTAGATAAGAAACACATATATCATTCAAGAGTTCATTTCATGAGAAATAGAAACATAAACAAATACATATATGGGAAAATGAACAGCAATCTTTATTAAAGAGTAGAAGGGGGAGGTTACAACCAATGAAAAATTTGATGTCACCAGCTCTAGCTTCGTCCTAGCCTCATCACATCCAACATCACACCAGCAGCATATCAGTACTTTCACTCTCTCAAACAAGCATCCAACAGCATTTCTTTACCAAAATTCTTCCCTCCCTAGCACTAGGATTTGTGCTCAATTTATAAGGAAACTGATGGTAGTTTCTCAATGAATGACTTTCTAATATTAGGCAAGACATTTTCCCAAGTTCAGAGGTGTTATATGGACACTTTTATTCAAAGTTTGACACATATGGACTCTTCTAGAAGGCACTGGCCATGTGGAGATTCCCAGAACAATGATAATTCCACTCCCAGGTAACGCACTCTTGAATGTTGGGAAGTGCATTGTAATTCACCCTTGAATGGAGGAAGTTGCATATGCAACACAATTAGTCCCTTTAGAGGCAGTGTTGGTGAGTTCATAAGTGATATAACATATACTTCAAACCTTGGAAATCTCACAATAGAAGCCATGAATGATTTTTTCTTCTCTTAGGGCATATAGCAACTGAAAGGTAAGGGGATGATATATCCTATTTCATTGATCCTGGGGATGATGTCCAGTTTGACTAGGTCATGGGGGATGATGCCCAAATTGACCTATAACATCAGTCAAACATCAATTTAATTTCACATAAATTTACATATTTCCATGATTCACATAGTTGTATTTACATACATGGGATGTTATGAAAAAGGGTTGTTACGATTATGAGTTTCTATCTATCCATTTTCATCTTTATAATGCTCTATCCACTTCTCCAAAGCCTCATGAATAATATTTTAAAACCCTTCCTATTTAAGTTTGTGTTGGACTTCTTCAATGATATCTTTATCTATAGTAAAGCATGGTAATCACACATATGATACAACCAATTATTTTTGAATCGCTCCATTTGGGGCTCATAAAGATGAATATTTTGGTCATATTGTAAGTCAATAAGGAGTATGAGTTGATCCCAAGAATTTGCAGACTATGAAAGATTTCCCATATCACAAAACACTAAATAGATTGCAGGGATTCTTAGGACTTATAGGCTACTTTAGGAAATTTGTAAAAAATTATGGAAAAATTATAGCTCACCTAACTTCACACCTTAAAATGAATGCATTTGTTTTGACTGGGAAATCCACTCAAGCATTTGTTCATTTAAAGGAAGCCAATTTCACTACTCTAGTATTAGGAGTTCCTGACTTTAATATGATATTTGTCTTGGAATGTGATGACTCGAGAAGAGGCCTAAGAGTAGTATTAATACAAGGCCACCCATTGGAATTCACCAATAACTAATTGTGTGACTACAATTTAAAATCCACAAATGAGAAAGAAATGATGATTTTAATTCATACATTCGAGACTTAGTGACCATATCTCATAAGAAGGAATTTTCAAATCGATACTAACCATCACAATCTAGTGTACTTCCTTGAACAATGATTGTCTTCACTAGAGAAACATAAATGGGTCTCCAAGATGTTGGTATATGATTATGATATCACATATTAAAAGGGTAAAGATAATGTTGTGTCTAATGCCTAATCGATATAACTTGAAGAGGATGTGTCACTCCTTGCCTTATCATTACAAATTCCAAGATGGCTTAAGGAAGCCCATAATGAAAGGATAGAAAATTGTACTTTACAGTAGCTCATACTACAGCTTTAGACGTATACAAAGCTCCCAAAATTATACATGGAAACAAGATATATAACAATATAAAGGGCACATCTTTTTGTAAAATATTAAACCTTAAAAAAAAATATTTAGAAGAGCTACTCTCATCGCCAATAGCAGGTCATCATGGCTTTCATGAAACCTACAAAAGAACTAAGAGTTCATTCCTTTCAGAAGGCATGAAAATAGATATTTAGGATTTTGGAGCATCTTCTGATGCTTTCCATGGAAACAAGGGTGATACAGTAAAGTTACCAAGGGAGTTTCAATGTCTACCAATCCTAACACAACTTTTAATAGGCATTTAAATGGATTTTATCATGGGACTTCGAAAAGCAGACAACAAAATAGTGATTATGGTGTTGGTAGATCGCCTTTAAAAACTTGCTCATTTTTTTGCCCTAGCACATCCTTTCACTCCTTCCTTAGTTTCCCAAGCCTTAATGGATTGGATATTTACGCTACATGTTATGCCCACTTCCATTGTTTTGAATCAATACCCCACATTGATTAGAAAATTTTGGTAGGAGATACTTTAACTTAAAGGTACACATCTAAATATGAGCACTACATATCATCCTCAAATAAAAGATCAAACATATATGGTCGAAAGGTGCTTGGAAACCTATTTGATATGTTTTTCTTCTGAAAATTTACACTCGTGGGCACATATCTACCCCTTACTAAACGATGATACAATACCACTTATCATGGAGCTACTAAAATGGCATCATATGGAGCATTTTATGACCCAAAACCCCTATCCATGGCATTATATCTACTAGGCATGTCCAAGTCTCATCCAGTAGATAGAATGATTCTCAATAGAGAATCATGTTGGGCATAGTGTTGTCATATCATTAATGTCAAATAAGGAACGATGTCTTGGATGTCAAAGGAATGAAATTGTTGGGCATAATGTATTCATTAATGACAACCAATGTCATGTCATTAATGTCAAAGGATGTACAATGTTTTGGATGTCAAAGGAAGTACAATGGCTTGATGTCAAAGGAATTATGATGGCTTGAAAATTATTGATTATTTGCTAAAATTATGGTGATCAAATGATTATGTATATGGTATGGATGGACATTCCTCTTCGTGATATTTCCAATAATATACTACACTTGCTCAAACTCCTATGGAATGAGAAGATAAGCTAGTTTGAAAGTAACATTTGTGAAAAGGTATAAAAAAACCAAATTTTTTAAATCTTGTGCATCTTCAAGGCATATATGTGCACTCATGCGCAATCAGCAGTTCTTGGCATGTGAAAATGTGTGATGTTTACCCATGTTAACCATTGTGCAATTCTGGGTGGATCCAGCTATTGTGGATGTGATGTATGGCCAGATGGAGCAAAAACTTGTGTGATAATTAATAGAGGTGACCCCCCCCCATGTCTTCCAACCTCCACCATGTGGAACCAATAGAAAGATGACACATTTCCAATATTTGGACGATGTGGACCCTTTAGCAATAGAACACATGGATTGATGGTGTAGTTGATAGAGCCAACGGCAGGTTGACAGGTGGCAACATAATATGACATGGTAGTGTGGTACACCGAATGATGTTGCAGTATGGTGGATGATGTGTCATCACGGCATGATACCACGTGACATACCTAGCCAACATTTTTGGGTATCCAATCAGGCCAAATCTAAGTGACATGTGGCACCACTCCAAGAGCTCCATGTTCCATGATGATGTCACGCTAATGTCAACATATGATTGACCATGGACCCCTGAGGACCAGGTCACATGGCACAATTATATAGAGAAAAAGGGTGAGCCCAAGAGGCTATCGTGGTCATGGCTTAAGCACTCAGAAAGGTCATATGGAAGCTTCTTGTTGGCACCAAATTTGATTCACGCCATCCCAAAACCAAAAATCAGAATGTCATCCCCAACGATGGCTCAATGGCATCCACACATATTTGTATGTGTTTTGTTGCAATGCAATGCATGGTAAGAATCCAGTCTAAAATATAACATAGTATGGGTTTATGGTCTAAGCATGAATTTTTTAGTGCAGTCATGAGGTTGAGTCTCAGTTCATCATTGGCATATGATGTAACTCTATGGTTTAAGCACAAGTGATTTGGTGTAGTAGCGAGGTCGAGTATTAGCCTGTCATTGGCATATAGTGTGACTTTGTATTTAAGCATGAATTTTTTCGATTCTATCGCAAAGTCAAGTCTTGCCTCATCAGTGTCGTATGTTGGGACTCCAGGGTTAAGCATAAAGGTTTTATCTCAGTCGTGAGGTCGAGTCTCATCTTGTTTTTGGTATATGAGAAAAATGTACAATGAATTAAGAGCATATTATTTTTCAGCTTCATTGTGAAGTTGACTCTTGACTTATCATCAACATGGTTTACCATTTTAGCCACTACATGTAGTATGGCATAGTGGCCAAGTGCAAAGGATTTTTGTCTATCTCTAGAGGTCAATTGTTGGCTTATTGTTGGCATTCGGTCTCAGTCTCGACTTGTGTTTTGACTCATATCAAAATAATTTTATGACTCTAGGAAGAAACGAAGGACGCAGCAATAGAGTTGTTATTTGGTTTTGTTACACCATGCCTTTGTAGAATTAGCAGTCAAATCGCTACGTGGGCGTGGGTCCCTTGTCCCACAAACAAGGGGGTCTCATACACCAATTTGGTGGTTGGCTTGGTCGTGACCTTAAAATTGGATTATTATTATTATTATTACTATGGGTGGTCATGGGTTTGAATCCTGTCAGGTTTATTGAAATATTTTTTTATTCAACTGGAAGTGCATTCTGTTGAATCTTTAGTCACACTGACGAAGTGAATTTTTTCAAGTGCACACCATAAAAGTGCATTCTGTAGACTATAGATCAAAAAGGTGTTTTTTGATGATGAATTAATTTTTATAATTTTTTGTGGGTCAGTTTGAGGTCCAAATTAATTTTTGAAAAGGGACAAAAGGAAAGAATTTGTTTGTAATATGAAAGGGGGACATGAAAAGTCATGAAGATAATTTTTTGAGGGAAAGAGATTATTTTCTTGTTGTCAAAATTTTCTGGGGCTTATGAATATGTACAAGAAAATGAGAAGATGTTACTATTGAATATTGAAGAATAGGTTTAGTTGATATGATCATATTTGTCTTAAGCTTGTGGATCCAGTTTGAAATATTGTAAAAAATGGTGTTTCGATGAAGGAGGTGGGTTCCTCTATCAAAGGTTGGAGCCTAAATATTTCAAAGGTTGGTGCCTCAATCAGGTTGGATCCTACAACAATTTGGTGCTTGTATATTTTAGATTTTGGTTCCTCAATCAGGTTGGATCCTATAGCAAGTTTGTGCTTACAAATTTTAGAGGTTGGTGCCTCAATTAGCTTGGAACCTACAACAATTTGGTGCTTGCATATCTTGGGGGTTCAGTACCTCCAATAGCTTGGTGCCTGCAAATTTATTTTGGGGGTTGGTGCCTGCAAATTGATGTAATTAAATATTGGAGAAAGCAAAATGATTTATGGTTTTCTCCCGCAATGTTTTTCACATACACCTTGTTTTCTCATGTGTTGATGTGATGATTTTCTTCATTAATGGACTGTTATTTTTTTAGTTATGATTAGTTGTGAAATTGTTTAAATTAGTTAAATTATCCATTACATTGATTCATCCTCCTCCCCCCTTCTTAGTGTAATAATTATTCTAACAAAGCCAATATCTATATAATCAAGGACAACTTGGTTATGGCACAAAATCAATTGAAATAAGTTGATCAACATAGATTTAAACATTATTTTATTGAAGAGAATTAAGTGTTCCTTTGCTATAGACTTATAAATATACATCACTTAAAGAGAAATGTCCCTGATATCTAGCTCCTAAGTTCTATGGGACCTATCAAATTCTAGAACACATTGCATAAGTTTCCTACAAATCAAATCCTTCATCCCACTCCAAAATTCATCCATTATTTCATGTGTCTTGTTGAAGAAGGTTGTGGGATCAAATTTCAACTTGCAAACCAACCTACCAAAATTTTATGAAGAAGGATCTGTTTGGCTCCATCCATAAGAAATATTTAATACCAAAGAGCACGAGTTGTGCTAGTGCATTATCAAGGAAGTATTGATCCATTTGAAAGATATGAAACCAAAATATACCACATGGGAACTTGTAGTGATTCTCAAAAAAATTCTCACCTTCATCTTTTAGGACAACATTGCTTTTGGGGAGGGGGTAGGGAGGGGGGCATGTTAGGGTCCTATCCTAACTCCCTCACTTAGATACATTAATAATGCATGTGGTCCATTAAATTGTTAATTAATTGTCACTCATTATAAAATGGATGTCTTTCTTAATGAGGTATAAATTAGTAAGTAGACTCTCATTATAAGTGAGCCCATAGGTAGTTAATATTGTCCATGGATAGATATATATTGAGTATAAGGTTATATAATGTGTTTTCAATCATTGTAATTATATTTAAAGAAAATGAACATAGCTCTCTATTTTATATTACTAGGGAGATATTTCTTGGGTTTTATCTTTATTTCTCTTGTGTTCTCGAGTTTTTCATTGTATTTCACGTGGATTACATTGCATCAACTATTTGATTATTTCATTATAATGTTTTGAAGAAACTATTCTTTTAGATATTGAACCATCCCCCACTTGGAGTAACAATAGATTTGATGAAGCCATCATTCCTAAGAGATTCAATAGGTTTTTAATATATAAAGCCTTATTAGATGGTGTCATAAGGATCAAATAATGGATCACCAATGGAGGGGTCATTGGTATTAATCATCTCATGTTAGAAGTGGTTCATGCAATATAAAAACTAAATCCAAAGTGGATGGATATGTAGGATTTTATGGTAAAAATAAAATTTGTTTAGAAACCTTATAATGGTAATCTAAGAGAATATGCTCTAATTCAATTTCACTGAATTTTAAATGAGGAAAAAAGTTGGCTACTAATTTGGCAAGGGAAAAAATGATGAAAGATGATAGGGTTCTCAGAGAAGTGGAGGAAGCAATGGAGGTACTCTACAATAATGAAGTCTTTGGGTATTTGAGTGAGGAACATAAAATTAGATTAAATTCACTAGAAAATAAAAGGAGGCACATTCATTTAGAAAAGGAAAACAATAGAGACTTAAGAGAAGAGAATTACGGCTACAAGTTGGGGATGAAAATACTAAATTATTTCACAAGAATGCAAACTATATAAACAATATAAACTTTATTTGTAAAATTAATTAAGAATATGGTACCTGGGCTGCAAATTTCAAGGACATGGCTTTTGAAGGTGTAAATAATTTTTCCTACCCTTTCAAGGAAAACACTCATGCTATAATAGAAAAAGTGACCAAGCCATCAAACTCATTCCTATGTTTTTCAATAAGGTAGATAATTAAACCCTAATAAAGGAAGTTGGGAAAGAAGAAATGTACCATCCTTTGATAAGTCCTCAAAAGGACAAAAATCCTAGACCTAATGGGCTTAAAGTTGAATTTTTCCTAGCCTATTATGAACTTATAGAGGAATATTTATGAAGAGTGGTGGAGACTACAAGAACTCAAGGGAGAACTCCATGACCCTTCAATACAACATTCCAAGCACCAATTCCTAAATAAGATAATCCTACAAACTATGATAAATTTAGACCAATATCTTTGTGAAATTGCATATGCAAAATCATCTCAAAGGTCATTACTAAAATATTTCAAAGTGTTCTCTCAAATAAAATCTCAAGCGGACAATATTAGCTCTTAGAGGGAAGACAGATTCATAAGGAAATTGGGGTATCTCAAGAATACATGCATTCAATAAAATTTGGAATTCAAAGATTGATAGTGATGAAATTTGACCAGTCCAAAGCTTATGATAAGGTAAGTTGGGTTTACATTAGACTTATTCTGATATATTTAGGATTTTGACACTAGTTTATCATTTGGGTAATGATTTGCAATAACTCAGTATTTTTGTTTTTCTATTAAATGAAGCAACGGACCATTTCATTAAATTAGAGAGGGACCTCGAACAAGGATATACCCTATCCCCCCTTCTTTTTGTTTTAATACCTGAATAATTAAGTAGGCTACTATAAGAAGCAAAATCAAATGGTAGTATAAAATGAGTTCTCATTAGAGTATATTTCCCCATATTGTAATGTCTTCACATCATTCTTTATTCTTGGATTTGTTATAGTTTATGATCATGAGACAATATGAACCTTTCAGCATTGAGAAAAATTTTCAAACCATAAAAGGATCTGACGATCCCAATTCAATCCTTTGCAAAACATTTCACTTATAATATTTTCAATATGAATCGTTATTATGTCACTTAATTGTGTTCACAACAATATTTTTCAGAAGATGAGTTAATTGTTTCCATTCTAAGTGATATTGATACTCTAATAGTTAAGATGTTTTCTTTCATTATTTGCATGTTGATAAAGAGTTCATGTAACATGATTTTCCGTTATCATGCTTCTAGTATTCTCTTCGTTTATTTTTGGTATATGAATTTCTTCACACAATGATATTACTTATTTTAACATTGAATCTTCACTTGGAATAACGAAATATGTTTTTTACTTAAGCTTGATTGAAATATTTTTTAGTTGTGATGTTATGTGGATTTGTATGTGTTCCCTTATCCTCACCTTGGAGATTTTTAACTCAATACCTTCGATGCCTCCTTCGATATGAGTTGTTATATTGTGTTTTCCAATCATTGTTATCATTCTTAAGAATCTTAATTTGCAAAAGTAGATTTTGATTATGATTCGTAAGATGTGAAATTTTTTCATCTTCTGATATATAGATTTTATTTTTAGTGTTTTGATACTCGGGTTTCTCATTTATGTTCTAATTTCTTCTAACAAATTTTGATTAAAGCTCCTCAAGTGAGAATTTTCTTCATCTTGTTTAGATAGGCTTTCCTAGAATTTATTCTCACGATTTTCTTTTTTTTGTTTTAATTTTGTATTCTATTGTTTCATAAACTTTGTCTTCTTGAGTTATCGAAGTAGTTTTTTAGTCTGATCTTATAAGCGAGAAATTTCTTTATTTTTTTAACCAAAAACGAACTTTTTTCATTATAAATCTGAGATATAGACACAACATTACATTCAAAGGAAAAAACTGAGTGTTCGAACTTGTAAATTCATCATCGTCCTCCCATTTCATATCTAAAACTAAATTGGAAAGACTTTTTACATAACCTATATCAATAAATCCTCCATTATTATCATAGTATCAAGAAAAATTTACATTCCATACAAATTAGATTTGAGTTTTATGTTCTTTCTCTCTGGCAAGGATATAAGCTCTTAGGAGGGTTACCACTATGTTCAAATCATTTATGCGTCTAGAAATTATACATGGAGAATTAAGATTCTTTAGAGAGTTGAGCTACTAGATCCCTTCCTTATTGGATTTCATCCACTTGGCTCCATATATGAACAATTTCATCTTCAATTTGGTACATTTGGGCATGGATATCAATCATTATATCCATTGTGGAAGTAATACTAGAAATCATTTGATTATGCCTTAATTGAAATTGTAGAATATCCCCTTGTGGAGATTGGATTTCATGATCCCTCCTATCACTATATTATCACCTAAACATCATCTCACTAGATTTTGTTCCCAAATAATTTGAAACTTAACATAAACCAAGATTGTGTACAAACCAGACAATATCACCTCCCTCGAATTAATAACCACAAAAACCACAAGTGCTCCTACCATGTGATAAGAAGACCCTTGTGATTATCCCTTGTTATCCATATAAATTCACTACCACTCCACACTTCCTCTATAATTCCACATCCTCATTTGCAAAACTTTCTTATTGATCAAATCATCGAACAAAGAGGTTCAAATTTTGCTTTATGTTGCATGAAAATTGAAAACAATGAAGATCGTGCTCCCCAAGTCTCCTTGAAAGTCATACTCCCATGCATAGTTATGATTTTAATGTACCTTCTTGTATCTTCACAATAAAGAGGAAACATAACATCCTAGTGGCTATTGATTCCCCATGATGGATCGTTAACTTCCATTAAAACCCCAATCATTGTTCTTAGTCTTCATCATGTGTATTTATCATGAGAAAGTATTGAAATCATAGAATCAACATCACCAATCTAGGTCATGTAAAAATTTGTTGAGTGATAATCTATTAGCCCCTCATAATTCATAGAAATTGCCATCTAATCCATTCTAATCCCTCATACTTTCATATGTTTCCTACCAAGGTAACCCTCCTTCGACGTAGTTGATGAGAAATAGGTCAAAAAAAAATTAAAGTATCCTTGCATGAGGATGAGATGTGCTTTATCATGGAAAAGGCCATGATGAAGCCGCCCATTTCCCCTATTTCCATAAAAAATAATTTAATCTTAGTTTTTATATGTTACTTAGGGGATAGTGAAATATCCCTTTTCCCTGTTGACATTTATGATGCCAAGTTATAATCTTCTTCCAAGATTGGAAAATTAGTGTGCAATTTGGTTGTTTGAGTGAAGAATATGGAAAAATAATTGCACCAATATTGATTTGGAGAGGGAGTATATTATTTTGAAAATATTCCCGAGCTTGATATATGATGGAAGAGTTCTTGAAGAAGATGACAGACAATTATTGTCGCATTTCCTATTACTATTAAAATTTCTATATATTAAGGATAGAGGTTTGAATCATCCCTTGAAAGAAGGCATATGCCTCGTCTTGGTTTTTGGAATCCCAACCTAGACCCCAGGAACACATATGTTCAACTTCTCCTTCGTGGTGAATAATCACCCCCCCCCCCACCTTCCCACTATTCCTACCACCCCTGAGAAATTTCTTCACTTTACATTATTTTTTACTAGAATGAGAATTTGTATTAAGAAAATCTATGTTTGGAGTGAAACTATAATTAAAAAATAGTGGTAATAGATGACCTTTACACAAGAGCACTGGAAAGTAAATATTTTCCAAAATAGTCTCACAATTTGACAAGTTTTAAATATTATACAACTAATATATCTGATGGTAGAACTAAAACATCCAGTCGAGCCCATGTCAATATATGTCATGGGGTAATTTAGATTTTGAACTAAGCAACAAGGAGGCTTGACTAAAGTGTTGGTCATAAAAAACTCTGAATGTTTTTTTCATAATTGATGTTGAATATCCTCCACTTTCTAATTGATGGTGTTGATTTCATATTTTGATTTTTTAATTAGGGAATGGTGTTCAATTAGAATTGGAATTTACGATGTTAAGCTAGATATCATCTTCTTATTTTTCAATTGAATGATGAGGATATCTTCTTGCAATTTTTGCAACTGATCCTATTGAGACGTTTCCATGGTCCCAAATCCAAAATTCAGCTTCATGATTAAGAAAGAAATTCCCAAAATCCATATATCACTCCCTTTATAGTATGGCTTTAAACCATTTCTTTTACCCTAGTATAAACCATCCCCACAAATTATATACATCAAAACCCAAATGGACATCAAATTGGCAAGAAAACATAAAGTGATACAATTTCAAAATTTCAAAGCCACCACCCCCGTATTTTGATCTATCAAAGAGTTATATGAACCACCATAAAACAATCTCACAAATCCAATTTATAAATTTAGAAACCCATATAATATAATTGTATCAACAATTGAAAAAGTGTGAAGGAGATAAGACCTTGAGCTAATGTTGATGAGAGAGACAGCCCCAATAACATACAAGCAAACTTGAGAGGGAATTCTAGTCTGTGAACCGCCTTTGGGAAAATAAGGCCTTATATGTTATATATTGTCAGGACCCCTAAACATATTGTTAAGAAAACCCAGGAAAAAACTATAGGATGCTTATGGAGGAGAAATTATGAACAAAGAGCCAAAGCTTGCTCATATTTATCTTGGAAAAACTTCTACCTTCCCAAAATGGACGTTGATGTGAAAATCCTCTCTACTACGAGGAACTACAAACCTCGAGCTACATGATCATCTGTTAATGGAAACACTTTTATATCCATATGGAAAATTCCCACCCACATATGCTACAAAGTAGATGTCCTCTGTATAGTAGTTGCCAAATGTAGACTCGATAATGTTCCTATACCTTCAATTCACTTCTCCTTATGATGTCAAGCAAGACAAAGAGAAGCCCCAGTATTAGCCATGTCTACATAGTACCAATATTTCATCATCCAAATCAAGGAAACAAGGATTGAAAAAGAAGATGAGTAATGATGTTTATCATATTTCTTGCCTCAGTGTAACTTCATAGTTAACCAAGTTTCCAAATGTAGATAATTCATAGCACTGAGGAGGATTTCACATAATTTGGGCTCCAAGCTACATTATTTTTCATGATTACCCCATTATGCATCATACTAGCAGCAAAGGTAGTGAATAAATGAGGATTCCCTCAATTCAATCAAAATTCTAAAATCCTTCCTGCATGGCACTAAAGTTGATCGATTCTCATGATTCCATAATTAAAGTGAGGCCAATGGGCCTTAAAAAATTATGAATTAATATAATTCATAAGGACTTAATAAAGGCAAGGGGTAAAATGTAACTTTCTCGTTGATATTAAATTCCCCTAGTTTCAATTTCACTCCTTGATGATCTGAAATGAATGTATTAGTTTTGTTGTGATAAGATGTCTTTCAGTTTTAAAAACATGTGCATAATTGGTTCATTAGTTTGCATAAGGATTAAGGAGTTTTTCCATGAATTATAGATGAACTTTAGTGAATTAGAAGCGTAAAATAAGCCTAAATAACACTGAACAGTAGTGTAAAAAAGAGAAATAAGTCACCACATGAATTTTACACAGCAGGCATGATGAAGCAGTTCACCCCTCTTGGGCTACATCTGTTGGTCCAGCTCCCAATGGCTTGTCCATATTTTATTGTGCTCAAAATTTTGCTATTACATGTAGTTACAGTGCTCTAATGGTTGTTTTCTCTGCACCAATGGCTTCATAATGCTCCAATTAGTCAAAAATGACTCTTCATTCACTCAGAATGCTCAAAAATTGAGCCTCGTGCTATTTTTCCCAATATCTCCTAGGAAAACTCCACTAAATGTGGAGAACTCCAGTTAACTGGAGTTAAATTAGGGTTGACCCTTATCCGCTCCGCCTATTAATCTATGCATTTAGTGTTACAGTTAGGGTGGTGGCCACATGTGCACCCCCAACCGTTAATTGGCTTATATGTTAGCGGAAATAATATCAAAGTTTCATTAAACATACTCGTTCACGATCAAACAACGCTTACGTTTTAAACATATCACACATAGCCTTAAACAGCTTATATTCACGCAGAACAGGGTTCTCGAGTCCCACAACACGCAACCAATCACAGTGCATCGCAAATTGCTTGCCTGCAAGTTTAACTTGGTACTTTTTATAGCATCATTTATCACCATCATATACTTGATGATTTATACATTGGCCTTGGGCAACCTTTCCCTTCAGACTTGGACATATTTCTCAAAAAAAAAAAATCTTAAAACCCATACGTGACTCTGCCCAGACATTTCCGCATATACACGCGAGTCCATACACAGAGAACCACATATGCCATTTAAACATTAAAAAATATATAATTTCCCTATTTTAGAGGTGAGTTTACGGTTGTTCCAGTAACTTAACCACCCCAGCCCGTGGCCTAACTGTTCCCAACTAAAAAAACTAATTTGAGGGAGTATAAAAGCCCCTCAAGGGAATGGCCTAAGGGGGGAAGAGAGAGAGAAATATTTATACGTTGTTGGAGCCCTATCTAAGTCTGATATATTCCCGTGCATCCTGCACTTCCCAAATTTTTTCAGGGAACCCTTGTTTCCTTGAATTGTTCACTCATGCTATGTAACATATATTGTGCACAATTCTTGGAAGAAATCTTGAGAGCTGGGGTTGGACGGATCTAGAGGAAGGTATGCTCAAAGACCGTGGTAGATTTCAGGTGTTCTCTCCACGTTTGTTTACTATACATGTCATTAATAATAGAAGTACCATATTGTTCCTAATGTTTACGTGTCAATAATATTTTATACATGTGTAATGATCGTAAATTTTTCATTTAATATTGTTTTTATGAGATTATGCATGCTTTTTACTAACATCTAGAACATATATATGTTGTACAACTAGGATTTTGTGTTCATTCTTTGTTGGTTTACAGATTACAGAGCACAAAGAGTTGCAAGGGGTTTGCATCCCACGAGATCTACTACAACCGAGGGATATCTAGGTAAGGTCTGCAACCTGTAGATTCTAGTTTAATGCATAGAAGTTGGTTAAGTGAGTCCTTCTTGTAATGACATGCCCCTGATCTGTGAAGGTTCATCAACCCAAGGCCTTTAGCGTAACATTTCCCGAAACAGTACTAGTAACGCTAAAACCATAATTTATGCGATGTGCACTCGTGCGCAATGCCGACACATGGCTCCCCTCATCGCATCACATATTTCAACTTTAATGCATCGCATCGCAACCTATTTAACATACCGTGCAAACTCTAAACAGTATCCGCTATTATTTTCGAAATGTTAAATCATGATTCATCATCCACCGTTGATCTCCCACTGTTGCTTCTGCGATCTAATCTCCACCATTCATTCTACCTACACTGATTTCTGTTGATAGAATCACAATTCAATGACACTCGTGTCCTGCCATTTTCGATCAGAATGCAATATCTTCCTCATACGACATCAGTTTTTCGAACCGTTTGTGACGCCAGAATCAGGAAGACGATATCTACACAACCATCCTGGTTTCAATCCAATCATAATAATTTTGAGAAAAAATTATGAACTCCTGATCACTTGATTAGCCATAGAATTTGCTTATGAATTATCAACTCTTAACACAAGATAAAAATAAAAAATAAAATAAAATAAAATTGCTGACTTCTAAGTTATCAACTCTTAGCACATGATAAAAAATTGCATAAGTAAAAATGGGAATGATAACTTCGATCCTCTCAATAATATGCTTCAGTCTATTATCACAAGGGATGGAATTATCTACTAATTAATGGATAATAAGTTTTGAATCACCAATATGGTTCAAGGAATGGATATTTTGAGTATTTACAATCATTGGGCCTTGGAACTATGCATACTCTTCCATAAGATTATTGGAAAGGGATCTCATACCCCAAGCATAACATAATTTAATGTTTCCTTTAGGGTATAAAATCACCCCCCACCCCCTCCCCCACATGCCACCCTTGAGAATTTTTTTCATTTTTACTTGTGATAACTTTGTCAAATTATTTATGTTTCCTTGATATTGACTTTTGATTTTCTTGAATGACCATATTCAAGATGTTTTTAAAGTCTTTTAATGAAAGTATTATCATTTTGAATTCTTTTTTTCCACATGGAAAATCCGAGCAATTCAACCCAAAGGAATCTGTCCGTCGTCTAAACAAGAAAGGCCTAACCCCAAGGGAGTCGAGGAGATTTGACCCCGTGACATGCCAACTAGCGAGGTACCTAACAACGAGAACTCGACCAGCTAAGCTAACCCTTGGGATTGTATTATCATTTTGACTTATTCTAATGTCCTAGAATGTCATCATCTTCTTCTTATAGGGAAACATCATTTTTTTTAATTTTTTCCATGGTTAAAATGAAGGTACTGAGTTTTTCAAATCAATGTAAATCGAGAATTATGTCAATCTCTTCTCTAAGCACAGTTGAACCATTGAATTGAGATATACATTCATAACCATCAATTGTCACTTGCAAGTCCTTAATTTCATATTATCCCTTAAAATAAAATAAAATAAAATTATTTTCAATTGTATTTAGCTCTAGAATTAATACTTGATTTTCCAAATTAATGTTAATGTAATTTTCCTCAATTTCGAGAAATTGATATTAATCTTTTTTCCTTAAATACTCTTTTTTGATGTAAATAATTCACAACATACAATTATATAACGTTTATAAGAGAATATTCGTTCCTTTACTTTGTTAAAAAAAATTAAGTCTTTAAATACTTCTTTTATCTTTTATAATACTAATAATTGATTTTAACTCTTTAAGTACTCCTTTTATCTTTTATAATACTAATTTTCCTTAACCCCTTTACATAACCTTATTGTCTTTATGATATAAGGTTAAACCTTAAATCTTTAATCATCAAAGTGTATACTTCTCGAGTTGTTTTTAGTGCGAATTTTTGAAAGTTTTTCTGCTGGAATTTTCTGTTCAATTTCTCTAAAATCCGGTAGGAATTCTTTGAAATCACAAGTTTGATGGGTAACCTTTGCACAATCGAAGTGCCCTAGGGTTTTTGAGGGTGCTGAATCCATATATACAATCAAAAAACCAGTTTAAATAACACTAATCAAGATTTCACCTCAATTTTTTCCACCAGATTCTAGCACTAGAAACTCCAAAAAATCGCACTAAACACAACTCCCTTCTTTATTTATTATTTCACATTTTATAATCCTTTTAAATACTTCCACTTGTTTATATATATATATATGAGAAATTGTTTATATATAGGAGATATTGTTTCTTGATAACTCTTTTTCTCCCATAAATTCATGCATATTTAAAAAATAAAACTATATTTATAAAATTGTGAGTACTTTCTTTACCTTTTAATTTATAAGATTTAATTTATAATATTCCTTGTAATTATATTTTATTTTCCTCAAAATTAGTTTCCTTGTAGTATTTATTATATAAAAAGGAAATAGTATTTTTGATATTTTAATTAATATATTCCACAGTAAGTAAATAATAACCTTATGGCAGTACAAGGATATAATTAATTAGGTTGATGTTGTGTAAGGTCACAGTGTTATATGAAATTGATTGAAAATAATATTGTTTAGCACTTATATGTAGCAAAGATGGTAGAAATTTTTCATGTAGACACGGCTATGACACACTTTTTATGATAGATAGCAACATCAAGTTATCAATATCTAGCCATATATATTTATGGAGCTTGATGCTTAGTTATTCCAACTCTAATAAGAATAGGGTGATACAATAATTATGTGGTAGGATGGATTCTTTCAATTTGCTTTTAGTATTCAGTTGATTATAATATAAATTTACTAAAATATAGTGTTTGGTCCTTCTAGCTAAGATACTCCTTAATAATTGTTTCATTCGTATAACTGGTATGCTAGATTCTCTATCATGAGAAGGTTAGATGATTCAACAACTATGAGGAGAAAATAATTCTCTAATATAGATGAATTGTGTAAAGAACCATTTAACTTTTGTGATGTTGATCAATGAGGGTTTTCTTTTTATCAATTATAATAAATTCTTATGAATTTTTAGTACTTGAAATGTGGTGGCAATACTCTTTTTCCATTATATTAAATTCTCCTTTCTTTGTTGCAAGCCTCTCAATCATAGTCGGTAGGAATTTAATTTTTTTCAAGCCACAACCAAGCGATACATTGTTCACTTCAACACAAATTTACTAGGTGACATGATCCACGAACGCACCTTTGAATTTATTTTCAGCTAGTACTGATTTTTATCTCTTTTTCTCTTCTTTTTAAGATTTGTTCTTCAAATTTAAATTTGCATTATTGCAACAAAATAACCGTCTTTAATAGAAATTTTAAGCTTTTAAATGGCCAAAGGATAATTTGTGGTCTTCGACTAAATCTTTAGAGAGACTTTGAGATAATCAGGTTTGGCTAAAAGTCGGATTTAGATTTTGTCTAAACGAAATGTGGTAAATGGCCGAATAAAAAATAAATAGCTTCGATGCCAATTTTGACAACCAAACTTGGCTCACAAATTCAATATCCAAAATATTTGAAATGTAAATATATATTTTTAATATATATAAATGTATGAGTAAAAATGATATGGCATGATCATATATATATGAGGGATTAGTATTTATATCTAAGTGATAATGTGCTTTCATTAAGATTTGTGTCCTTTAGTTGAGACATGACTTTATTATTAATAAATAACACTTATTAATTATTAATTAATGATGTCTCCTTATGGGATGATCGAGTAGTGGTTGGCACAATACGACGTTATTCTCTCCAGCTAGTTTCAAATCCCACGGGGGGACATCTTTGGCCTATTGTGATAATCTTTAAGGAGTAGGCTCTCCCACCCTCATGGAATCTGGACTCTTGCTAAGTCATAAATTCCCGTTATATCTAGCTTACAAGCTATTGGATTTACTCTTGGTGTAATAGTGGAAATTGTTAGGTTGTATCTTGGGCCTCGTCCAAATTACTCCAACGAGTTACCGATTCACTGTGCTAAAAAGAAGAAAAATTTAATTAATAATTATATATCTAATATATATATTACAAACTTAGATTTTTACAGTAATCCATAATGGATATAATATGTAATATAATCATGAACCATAGGCCTAAACTTAATAATTTTAGTATTTTATCCCAAATTTTGTATAATGATGGACTTTCATAAATCAGTGGATGAATGGCTACAACTTTGAATTTTTTTTTTAAGAGGTTATAGATGTAAGTGAACAAAAACAAATTTCAAATTTTTTGTGATGATGGATCAGATTTAGAAATATAGTTTAAAGGGCTTAACAACACTTATGAATGCCATTGAAATTTATTACTTTTTTTTGCTATATTAATTAAAATAGTTTTTATTTTGGGGCAAAAAATATCATGACTCTAAACTTAGTCCTACATGGTATACAAGTTTACTATCTTATATTATAAAGTGGTGACGGAGACTTCATAGTGCTAGTTTCTAGGGTCCTTCATTGTAAATGTTGAAGTTAGACCTTGAATTTGATGGAGAAGTCACTTCATTTTGGAATTGGCAATATGGAAATATTATTGAAGTATCCATATAAACACATAATCCCTAGCGCCAAGTACATGTCCATTTTTTTATTGATCTATATTGTATGAAACCAAGAAAAGGGACTTGTCATTAGAATGTGTCCTTGTTGAATCATTCTCACATGAATAATAATATATACTTTTGGAACCACCTAAATTGTTTCATATATTTTGTCCAACTAGAAAGTGATCCTCTTTTATAGATAGGCTTCTCTTTCATCTAATTGAAAGGAACATTATTTCCTTGTCATTAGAGTCCTAATTATTTTTTTCCACGTGCAAGTCTAAGGAATATTAAAACCGATTCACCAGAAAATTATACTTCAATGAATTTACAAGAATTTCAAGTCTATGTGCTTAGAAAATGATACATATATATTCTTAATGAGGAGAATTGGAAATAACTAAGGATGGTTGAACCTATACTCCATTAGAAAATTAAAGTAGGTGGACTTTTGAATGTAAAATGTGAAATTTCATAGGATAAATGTGCCCAAGAGGAAAATGGAGATCGATTGAAGATAAGAAATTGAGAGAGCTCATTAAACATATAAATTCCAAAATTGGCACTCGATAACTAAGAAAATCCAAGGTAGATAAGGGAAAATGTTGTCTCATTGCAATATATGTGATTGGTTCATGCTTTGTTGCAAAGACTTCAAGTATTCTATGAAAAATTATTAGTTTCCAAATTTCTTAGTTAGTGTTAATATACATTTAGCCATGAATTAACCTTTAGGACAATCACATAACTAAAACATGTAGTCTAACGAGGCCACAAATTTTCCCAGGAAATAGTGGAAATTCCGATTAGATTTTGACAAAATCCGGTAGTTGTTTTTGAAATTTTGGGTTAAATTTTTCAAACTTAAATATTTTGTGTACCCTGTGGGTTTTTTATGGTGTTGAATCCATTACCACCATCAAAAAATGATTCAAACAATCCCAAGATCAGATTTTTTGAAAAAAAAATTGTTGAATTCCGACAAAAACTGGTCATCGAGGCAAATTTGTGGCCTCAGTAGACAACCCCTATTCAAAATAACTAGATCACAATAATGATGCCCTTTCTTTACAAATACTACAAAATGTGGCCTCAACATAAGGACCATGTTGAAACCTTAGGTTTTTAATACATCTCAATAAATGCATGTCTTGGAATCACATTCCTAGCTCGTTGACTCCCTTTCCTCTTCAACCTACATAATTGAGAGAAGTGGATCTCCTTCTTTGCAATGTAATTCCTTGAGGTATCTCACCTCTTACTTGGGATCTAGCATTTATTAGCCTAGGAATATCTTTTTCAGGAGTTATAAATAATCATTTATAATCTAACTTTCATGGTGAATTTACAACCATAACAATAGCCTTCTCTTACATGTTTAATTAGCAGGTGACGCCCTTCATATTGTATTTTGAATGGTGTATAATGATGGCCTCATCCCACTAAACCAAAGATTAAATTTGCATGTTCCTATCTAGCCACTTAGCACTCAAGGAAGTCCACTCCTCAACTACGTGGACACACATTCCAAGGTTTATTTGGCCTTTTTTCATAAGGTAAGGTAAGTTTCTTTGGTTACAATACAATATTATTTTCAAACTCCTCCTACCCCCACTACCCAAGCCCATTTAAGCCTCTCTCACATTTTTATATTATGGAACCGTATTCATGTTCCTCTCATATCGTAACTAAAAATGCATTTTTTATTAATAATTTTGATGTACATATTTACATAGTTTGGGCCTCATCCATATTGTTCAATTTTCAACCTTGCTGATATATATATATATATATATACACTACAAATTAGGAGATCAAAACTAGGGTATTACATCCTCATAGAAATTTGAATAGGCCAACATCCATCAAGATAGATTCTCTGGTTTGTGAAATGGGTGTGAGAACCTCTCTTGTTCCCTCTTGCAACCTCCCAAGGTCACAATGTTAGATAATTCGTCTACAATGCATAGGCTTGAAACACTTATAAACTCTAGTGTGTGTGTGTGTGTGTGTGTGTGTGTGTGTGTGTGTGTGTGTGTGTGTGTGTATCACATTAGAGTGTTTGTAAAATAACATAAATACTATTCATTCAATATGTATTTCAAAATTATATGCTCCACACAATATACCAATGTCTCTTACATATGTACAAACTAGTGTGTCTCCAATAATAACATACATAAACACATTATTGTTAGTAGTTCATTGCAAAATAACATAAAACATCATGTATAATACACTTCCATAAGTAAAATGTGTCATTCCGTTTTAAGTGTGTTTTCCCTTTAGCAGTGTGTCAATGCAACTTTAATGAGATGTGATGCAAATGAAACTATTCATATAAATATTATGGTGCACTGACATGGAAATGATGCATCACTCATGACATGTCCAATATTACACTAAAATGTGGGTTTGTAGTAGCAATCCCATGTAATATACATACACCACAAATAGCATGTCTAAGATCCAGATTTATGAAAAAACGGAATGAAATACAAATATAAACACAAACACATCCATATAGTGAAACAAAACTTCAATTCAATAATAACAAAGTACTGAAAAAATTTTACATGTAGAATTGAAATAAACTAGCTTAGGAGATTTTAGCTTATCTCTGAGAAGAGATGTGGTGGTTACATGCCTTACAAATTGTGTTACAATGAGGCCCGAAGGCCATTTATTCTTGAGAAACAATGGAAAACCATAAACATCGAAAAACCTAAACCTAGGAGATGAAGCACCAAAATTGTGTGGGCCCCGTTGGGGTAAATTGTTACATCAAATTTCCGAAGTCATAAATTTGGCATACGATCTTTGTTTGACACATATGATACCTCATTCGAAATTTCTATCTGAGAACTACAACTTTTAACTACAAACCCCTACCACAACCTATAATTTTTCCTTATTTCTATAGAAAATGTAACAACGTTATTTAAACTGATCTTGTAATATAATAAAAAAAATAATGAATCCTTCTACAATTTACGGAAGCAAAACACGATCGCACAATCACATAACAAGTAAGAGAAAGAGACAATCAATCGCACAACAAAAGATGTATTTGGGGAAAGCACGCTTCTTAAAACCTCGATATTTGTATATTGTATAAATTCAAGACCATGAAACAACACAATGCTTTCTCTCTCAAATAAATTCCTACACTTTTCCAACTGTCTCACTCTAATCTAGAAAAAACTAGTCAATTACTTAACCAATTCTCAGCGTCTCCTCAGCCTGCCTTGCTCATGCATTCTTGGAGGAATTTTCGCCCTATTAAATAGGAAGTTCCCTTGAATTGATTACGCAATGCATCCTTGGCCTCCACATGACTCTATAACTAACTTGTACAACTTTCTAATTATACAACTGATATTCATCATCCATTTAACCTCAGTCTCAAATGGGCCTTCCTTACAACTAACATGCAACAACTATTTATAGTGAATTATCAGTTAACTGATTATTCACCACTTGTGAATTAAATTTGATTTAATTCATTGGACCTCTCACTAGCTTATCTCTCAGTTAGAACTATTTTAACTGATTTTAACTCAGTTAATTGAGTTAACTAATTACAACTCACAAATAATTGTAACTGGACCCCCTTAAATTATGGGAGAACTTTACATGATTCCTCTATGACCCTCAACTCAAATTTCCTAAGCTAACTTAGTCTTTCTGAATTAGTTAGCTAATATAAGTTGTCATGAGATTAAATTACAATTTCTCTTCCAATTTAATTAAGGGAACATTGAATTAGAAGCCCCCTTTGGGTTCCATTTCAAAATTTTCCAGAAAAACATCGTTTAGGGCCTCAAAACTGCTCCAGAAGTTTAGGACCTGAAAAACTACCAAAAATAGTCAATTATGTTACAATTACGGAAAATCAAAGAAAAAATGGTGAGGGTCCAAGTGGAATAGGTGGGTGGCCACCAATATCTACCTGGATCAGTCCTCCCCCCTTAGGAAACAATGTTACCCATTTCGTTGAGTGCCTCCATTAGATGGGGAAACTTCTACTGAAATTAGTCCCTGGTGAGCCACTTTCCTTGGTACAATACTTGGCCAGCTTTGACAACCTGATACAGTTGGATCTTATGTTGGTGAGTGTTCTTGATCTGCATGTCCATGATCCAGTCAGTTGTGGCCTATTCTATGCAGTCTTGGTTTAGCTATGTTTTTGTGAGTTGTTCCATAATGTCTAATGTGTCCAGTAATGGTGGAAAGTATGGTCGAAGACATTCCAAATTACACATTGGGTGCAGGCCAAGGAATGGGGAAATTCTAAGCTCAAAATAATTGTCTCCCACACCCTTGGTGATGGTTTAAGGCCCATATCGGAGTGGTTTGAGCTTCCAATGGGCTCTAGTAAGGCGTTTTTTCTGCAAATGCAGCCAAACATTATCGCCCACCTAAAACTTCTATTGCACCCGATCTTGATCATTTCGCTGCTTGTGCTTGGCATTGGAATTATCCAAGATTTAGTGCACCTGCTGGCAGATGTATTGGATGCATTCAATAAACTAGGTTTCTTTATCAGCCTTAAAATGTACATGTGTGGATTATTTTTGTATAATCGCGTGAGGTATGAAAACATCAATCAGACACAATGTGTAACCACCCCTCCAATATTTGCCCACTCTCACCACCCTTCCATGGTAAACATGAGAGGAATAGCTACTATGAAATGACCTGACCTCCTAGCTTCATTAAGGAATTGGAGTCGAAAAACTAAAACTTCATTGACCTCCCTCGAGAGCTACATGACCCTCAAGAACTAAACAACCACTCCAGGTGCCCACACCCTGAGCTAGATTGTTTTTCACTGATCTAGGTTCCCAGTCGTAGGCATGACACTTCATCCATGCAACTGTGGGCCTCCAGTTGCAGGAATAACACTGCATCCATGCAACTATAGTCCAAATTTCTCAGTTTTGAGCCTCCAATCACAGAATTTGTGTCACCTTTTTAGGGCTAGTCTCCAAATCACTACCTAGAACTTTATGATACTTTCCAAAACAATAAATGACTCAAGGACAAAGCCTCTAACACAAAATTTGATAGAGGAATTGACCTAACCAGGCCTAGTCATGACACTCATTTTATCACACATATGGTGAACATGAAATCTATAGGTCATGAATGCATATCTGAACATAGCAGTATGATACTTATCTAATAATCATCAAGAAGTTATAATTCCCTCTCACAATATCTAAAATAACATTTATTAGGTCATGCATTCAATAACCATTCATTTACCAATGAAAACATGATAAGAGCCATAACTAAAATTTGTCATAAAACCATGCTTATAACCAGCATATAACCAAAATAATAGCAATGATAGAACAGCCATTGAAGCCACATCATAACAAGTACATTTAATCATAAATTACAAGAAGAAAATAGTTATTATTGACACATGAAAAATCCAACCAAGTCAGGTACTTCCATGTACCACCCAACCGTAGATTAGCCTGAACCAAATATTTCTTTAAGTCAATAACCCCCATGCCATATTCCAAGCATGAACGTGGTATCTCATGGGATAAACCAATATAGAAACAATCAAGGTGTTAGCCACCTATAAATTCTGATATGCTAAATGGTGGCTAAATTTGTGTTCAAGCCTTCAAGACATTTATTTCTTTGAAAATCTATCATCCTTGAAGTCTTATGTTTGTCCCATCTTGGAGTTCCATCTTCACTGTTGTTTCCATGTTAAAACCATGCTGATTCACCAAAGAAATCTTTCCCAAAGGCCTCTGAAACTGCCTATTTTCACTTTTTCCCCCATTTTCATAAAGCCTTCTTTCCATCTTTTAACCCTCCATTTAGCCTCTAAAGGCCTCAAATCCCCTTCAAACCTTGTGAAATCCCTTTATGAGGTTTAAAACCCTGTCTTTACCCCTATCGGAACCTTTATTTTCCTCAAAAAACCCTACAAAATCCTTTAAAATCTTCATTTTTACACTAACGCCTTAAGCCCCTTTCGGCCTTGGCCCTAGCCCCTTTTCCGCATGTGACCCGAAGCCATAACCAGGCACTAGCCCTTATCGCCAATCACAAATCGAAGTTTCCTTTTTCCGACTTTTCCTTTATTCTTTCCTTTTCTCCGATGTGATGATCCCCTTCTCCTCCAATCCCCGATTTGATCCTGACCGTTGAACCCACAAGAAACAACAGCCAGGATTCAATCGCGCTTCGCATGTCCCTTTATCCTTTAGAATTTTCCGCTAGTCGCCGATTATATCTCCACCATCGATCTTTTCAAATCCAACGGTCATCATTCCATCGCATTGCTCCATTGGTTCTCCGCTTCACTCATCACTCGCGCCCGCCGATTTGATATGGATCGTTGAATCCACAAGAACCAATGGCCAGGATCTCATCGCGCTCCGCCCATAGCCCTTCGTCATCTCCCCGCTGAGTAAATCCTGACCGTCGATCATCCTTCAGATCGTACGGCCAGCGCTTAATCGCACATCGCAAATCCAAAATCTCGTTTGCTTTTCACCTCCGATGTATGATCCCCAATTTAATCCCAGCCGTCCATTCCGCCAGATCCAATGGTTCGCGCTTCATCGCATCGCGCTCATCTATCACATGATCCTCCACCGTCCCTTCTCCTCCGATGTCGATTCCCGATTTAATCTCAGCCATCGAATCCACAAGAACCGACGGCTAAGATCATATCGCGCTCCGTTCATAAGCCCTTCATCATTGACCCATCTTTAATCTACGCCATTGATCTCTATCATGATCCAACGGCCCTCATTTAACCCGCTGATCTCCTCCTCCGTACTCCCGGTCCCACCACCAACACCCCTGCTTCCTCCCATTTTCACCTTTTTCCTTTGTCTTTTCCCATGCATAAGCTTTTACGCCTTAACACTAAAGGTAATTTTTTCCGCCTATTCTGTTTAAACCTTGGTTTTCGTGGCATTGTGTCATGAAACCTTTCTCCACCATGGGCCCCGCATACACTTTCCCCGTAGCTCTTCATCCATCGCGTTCAACCCGCACCGTTGGATCTGGAGCCTCCAATCCAATGGTCGATGATCAATCTCGCGTATTTTTTTAGTTTTTCCCACAGTGCGCAACTTTTACGCGATAAAGGTGGTTTTAAAAATCCACGTGTCGAAAACTAACCTATATCGCATTCCAAAAGCTAAAACCGCTTCCCCCCCATTTCATTGTGCGAAAACCGCTGCCGATTTTCCGCCATACCGCCTACCCTCCCCTGCAACGTCATTTTCACTTTAAATCCCAGCCGAAGATCATCTTGATCTAACGGCCCACGTTATATCGTGATATCATTCCATTGTTTCTTATATGTTCCCCCAATGACCCCATCGAAAGATCTCCACCGTAGATCATCCTGATCTAACGGTTCACGTTCATCCTCGCACCCAGACCTCCATTGACTTGGTTAGCTGCTCTGCCAGGATTTTTTTGATTTTCCGCTGCAATCACTTACTTCCTCACTTCTCCTCCACCACCCCAGAGCCTCTGCAAGCAGTCTAAACCAAGCCCGCAGGATTTTATAATTTTTTTTCATGTGTTTGCAGGTTTTTTCATGGCCAATGAAGGAAATAATGTTTTACAGTCACAAAGGTGACACAAAAGCTCAAATGGGAATCTCAGGGCCACAAAACAACGTCAAAGGGTGTCAGTACAAAAGAAGATCGAGCAATCAAGCAAATTTAAAACATAAACAGAGTTAAAACAGGTTGAAGTACAAAGAGACAGAGCAGTTATTAGTGCAGAATGTTGACTGACACAGACATAGCCCATCTCCACGCTCAAAGGCCTGCCAAGCAGTTATTTCACCAAAGAAACTACTGCAAACTGTCAGAAGTAGTTATTTTGAAGTATGGGAGTCCTCATAGCCCATTCTTCAATTAACTCGCACCAAGAAGATAACAGTACCACTCCAGATGGTTTTTTCCTCTCAAGGACACCCTGTGGGTGATTTCTATCATGTAAAAATGGTCTCAACAAGCTACAAAGTTATTGATCCTATCTAAATTTAATGTTATGTTTATGACACAGCATGGAGCATTCGAATGCCCTCTATTACCTCTGATGTTCATTAAAAATTTCCTCGCCTACTTTTCCTCACTTTTCCTATAAAGACTCTTCGAAGCCTCATTGTAAAAGGTTGGCATTTTGTGAATTCTAAAGTAATACATATTGTTTCTTTGAAGAAGCATTGGTGTTTTGAAAGAGTGTGGAAGTCTCTGTGTTTTCTATTGATGAAGGAGGTTGGACCTTCAGATCCCTGAGCCTGGTTCTGGTGAAGTAATCTCTATTGTTAATTATATTTCTCGTTTATCACTCTATTCCATTATGCTTTGACTTACAGTAGGATAAAAAGTTTAGGCAGAGAAATGTATCTTAGAAGCACCTTTGACCTGTTTATCCTTCACTGTTTTTATGTTTTCTGCCACTGAATTATGACAGGGTAGTCTAACAGCTCTCTTAAATAATCAGTTTGTTTTATTTCAGAAATGATTAATTCAGTTGTGTTAAAGATTGTTTAGGCGTTCCCTCTTTCTTTACCACTAAATATTGTATCTGAAATATCCCTTTGATTATTAATGCTTGCAGTTTGACAGTGAGGTATGTTTCAATCATACCCCCTATTTCTCATTGTAATTATTGTGTCAAAGGTCCCTATAATTACAGTCCTGGATGTCTAAGGCGTTCCCTCTTATTTGAATGCAATTGTATGTCTTTGTTGATTGAGCCTTTAGCAGTAAAATTGTAGGAGGAAATAGGGTGTTCCCCGAATCCTATAATTTATTAAAGAAGGTTTAATCTGCATTTCTATTTCCTTTGACTGTTTATATTGATTAAGTCCAAAGCAGTGAGCTTACTAGAGGAAATAGGGCGTTTCCCAAATCTTTTAAGTCATTGTGAAAGGTTTTAGCTTGTTTTTCACTCTTAGTCCTTAATGTTCATCCCATTTCACCTATATTATTCAATAGATCCTTGACCAAGTTAGATTTTCCCTTTGGTTTCCCTTCCTTCTCAGTCAGAACTTTTGGGACTTTCACATGACTCCATTGCCCAATGGCTTGTAGATTCCCATGCTCTATTTATACCACCTTAGTCACATTTGTCCAACCAAACAAACGAAACAAACCCTTGTGCTCTATAACTAGCCTAAGACCTTAAATTGAACTTCAAAAATACATTATTCTTTACCTTTATAGAGATATCCCTCTCTGGATCTAGGAGGGCTAGATCCTGAGATCCCAAAGCGATTTTGATGTTGTCTTGTATTTTGGTTATCCAATCTACCAAAACACGGGAACCCCAACATAATGGCGATCACGGTGGGACCTATTGAGTTCATAGTTGTCTGAATACTTCTTAAAAAATATTTAGGCCCTTAACTTGACAAAGAATACCTTGTGGACTTATCCCACCACTCACACCAACATAATGGCGATCACGGTGGGACCTATTGAGTATATGATAGTTTAGTTAACTTTTGTGCACTCTTTAGTCCTACAAATCTCTAAGAAATCAGTTAGTAAGCCATAGAAGAGACTTTTTTTGTTTGAGAACCTTAGCTATGTGTTAAGATCAGACATAGGACACTCTCATAACCATAAAAATGTTCAAAATCCAAAAATATCTTATATTGGCTTCTTAATAAACATGGTGGTGGAACCATAAAACAATTTTACCTTCACAAAAAGCTAAAAACCTTCCACCTGGCGACTCCATTAGCCCCAGTAGGCCTATTACCCATATAGGTCTCCAAACCTCTTTAGGGTTGTGTTAGCTAGCCTTGAAGAAGTTGAGAAGCCTAGACCCATATTAGATAAGACATTCTGTGAGGCAAAACTTTCAAACATTTCCTACAAACTTTAGCCTCTCTCAATTTTTGAAAAACATTCTGGCTTCACATAGGATCAGCACTAGATCCCATCCAGACCCTAATCCTCCTACAATATTTGACAATTTAGAGAGAGTTATGTGGTAGAATTCTAGAGCTAGAAAATCAGCTGCTGATAGGAACATCCCAAGAACAAAATCCCTCCCTGAAAACCTTGTTGTCTTGAAGGATTTACACTTTGACTTACATCATAATAAGAACATATTTAGAACCAGATCTCAAAGTAATCTAAACCAAACTGATCTTGAAACTGCAGGTTCGCAACAGAGCTTTAGTAGAGAAGCTTCACCTTCTACTCCTCCTGATTCGCAAATTCTCCACCACTTTAGCCTATTTCATAACCAATCTGCTCAAAACCAGTTTGCTGGCCCATGTGTTTCTTCCACTCCAATCCACACCACCACTGTCCAAAACACTCCACTTCAGCCCACCTTCCCTCTTGTAAATCCACCCACTGTAAATCCACCCTTCTTTCCAGCCATGGCAGCATGGTATGCCTTATTAGTATTACCACAACCTATGGCTCCCTTGCCAAATGACTATCAGTCTAAAATTCCCCATTTCACTGGAAAATAATCTACCACACCTCAACAACATGTAGATAGGATGGAAGATGCTTTTGATTATATGGAAATAGAAGATGAGAGCTTCAAGATGACAATATTTACTCAAAGTTTAGGAGGAGAAGTAAAGAAGTGGTTTAAAGGCCTAACCCCTAATAGCATCAATGATCTTCCCTCTTTGAACCAAACTTTCATAAACAAATGGGAAATCGAAAGCAACCCCCTCCAGATATTAGCAGAATATAAAAGTCTCAAAAGAAATCAGGGGGAGAGCGTTCATGATTACTCCACCAGGTTTAATAGTGTCTACAATGCCCTTCCACCTCAAATGAAACCTCCCCAAGGCATGGCCTTGGTAAAATATCCTGAATGCTTCGATGCTGATATGGCCTATCAGCTGAGCAAGAGAGATTTTGTAACTCTAGAAGACATGCAGAAGGGAGCAGTGAGCGTAGAAGCAAACTTAATTGAAAAAAGAGCTAGGCTAAGATCAAAGAAGAGGGTAACTTATAAATATTATTATTCACCCTCGAACTCATCCTCTGATACCAAAATTAACAACCTAGTGAAGGTAATGGAGAGAATGCTCGAAAGATAAACTTGAGTGATAGAGTGCCACCAAGAGAACCTCAAAACAACCTCCAAAATAGAAACAGAAACCAAAACTTTAGAAGAGAAAACAATCAAGATAGGCAAAGAGCTAACGATTAGCAAAATAGACCTCCCATCCAATAAAACTACGTAGATCAAGATGAAGAAAGGGAGATTGAAAATTTGGAAGAAAACCATGTAAACTTGATTGGATCAGACAGTGGGCATGATGTTTTCCTCACTGAAGAAGAACAAGGTTTCTTCTCCTCGGAACCAAAGGAAGATACATATGAGGAGTCTGAAGATTATCAATTGGGGTTTGAGAATGAAATCATGGAAATGCACAAACACTATGATATAAGAAGCAAAGGGAACATAGACAATCCAAATGACCAAACACTAACTCTGTTATTAGGAAAAATACAGAAAAAACAGCCTAAGAAAAGAGCAGAGAAAACCAACATCTTAGCTAAGAAAAAAGATTTAAACAAATACAAGGGCAGCCAGCCAAATGTTGAACAAAGTTTCCCTAGTACCTCTGCTAGTGGCCCTATTAAAACAGCTCAGATTGACAGTCATAATAAAACTCAGCAAGTCAATATTGCTGAAAGAAACATAAATGAGAAAACAGATGTAAATACAACAAAATCAATAGTTCCTTTCAGCCTTGAGGGAGAGATTTCAAAGATTAAAATTAACATACCCCTGGCTGAATTAGTGACCCAAGAAGTGTACAGAAACCAGGTCCTAAAGGCTCTGAATATACATGTTGATACTGCCACTTTGAACTTGACAGATGACAAGCCAGAGCTATTGTTTGGCACTACGATTGAAGGAAAATACCAAGAAGGGGATTTTCCCCCTTTCTATGTCAGTTTAAACATACATGACAAAGTCTTACACAATTCCATGCTAGATTCAGGAGCATCACACAACCATATGCCCAAGGTGGTAATGGAAAGCCTAGGCTTAGAGATTACTAGACCATATAAAGACTTGTATTCCTTTGATTCCAGAAGGGTCAAATGCTTGGGGTTAATTAAATATTTGTGTGTTAAATTGTCTCAAATTCCTGCCAAAAATCTTGTAATGGATGTGGTAGTAGCTGAAATTCCCCCAAAATATGGCATGCTCTTGTCTAGATCATGGGGAGCTAAGATTCAGGGCACCCTTCAAATGGATATGTCTTATGCCACCATACCAGTGTTTGGTCAAACCAAGATATTATATAGGGAAACCCTCATGAAATACATGGTGAGCAGCAAGGACAAGCCTCACAACACTCCTATTTATTCCACCCATTCAGATCTAGATTCCTTTATTTTATATAATGAAGAAGAAGTCACCCAAACAATGAAGGAAAACGAGTAGGGCATTAGTGCACCAGAGCATTCAGAATTTTCCTCCTCTCAATCTCTAGATACCTCAACTCCCAGTAGCTATGAGCAACACAAAACAGATGATAATGAAACAGAAACACTTTGGAGAATGAGCTTTGATGGCTCTTGCAGCAAAAATAGTGCTGGTGTGTGGATACACAACACAAACAAAGGACATGCCTGCAAATTAGATTTTTCATGCACTAACAACATTGGAAAATATGAAGCCCTTCTCTTAGGTCTGCACATTCTCAAAGATTTAAAGGCCAAAAGGATATCAGTACAGTTATATTCTGATTTAATTATTAGACAAATCAAAGGGGAATATTCGACCAAAAACCCCAGACTCGGAGAATATAGAAACATTGTTTTAGATCTCCTGAAAACCTTCGAAAAATATGAGCTTATGTTCATACCAAGAGCCCAAAATCACCTGGAAAACGAACTGGCTTTTACGGCTAGTAATTGCCAAATACCACTGTTGGAACGCCTAATCCTACATGGGTAGGTGTGGAATACAAAAAGTCACAATGGAGTCCAAGTGACCTTGGAATGTGAAACCAAGAATCACACCATTGTACTATAAATGTACATCTTTGTATAATGGAAAATAAGAAAGCCTCACGCTTATCCTTCATTGTGTTGAGTCTCTAGTGTGTGTGTGTTCATCTTCCTCATACACCATGTGTGTGTTTTAACATGGTGTTTAACATGGTATCAGAGCGGGCGATTGCTGGCCCTGCTCCAAATTGAGTGAGCCATTTGTGTTTATGGCTTGTGTATATCTGCAAAAATTCTTGGCATTTTTGCAGCACTCAGAGTTTTTCTGCAGCAGTTTTTTTGACCGCATTCATCAAGCTTTTTGCAGCACTCAGAAATTTGTTTTGAAGAAAGAGTAGCATTCAGAAATTGGCAGCATTGGTTTTGAAGAAAGGCAACACTACCCATCTGAAGGTTTTCATTCTAATTTTTCTCTGCAATTTCTGCTTTTATTCTGCAATTTGGAGAGATGCTGAAAATTGTTTAAAATTGAGTTTCTGAAGAAATTTCTGGGTTTTTCTGCTGCTGGAAAATATTTTCTGCTGCTGAGCTATTGGAAAAATTTCTGGGTTTTATTGGCAATCTGCTGTTGCATTTCAGTACTTGAAATTTGTATTGTTGCCTTCATTTCTGGAATTTGCTGCCTGTATTTCAGTGCTTAAAAATCTGTTGTTGTTTCAAAGGTCTTCTACTCTGCTGTTATATAAAAAAAATAAAAAATAAAAAAAATTAATTTTGGCCTTTGGCCCTCTCTGCAACTCCCCTCTACGCCCTTTTCTCTCAACTGCAACTTACCTCACATACCAACCGGCCCTCACTCATCGATCTCATCCCATACGTGGCGCCTACCCTCGGCCCACTCCACGGCACAGCCGTCTCCCCTTCATTACACAGTTCCCTCACTACAAAACTTATGCGCACATAACCCACGCTACCTGCAACCCGTCATACCTTGCGCTTCAATACTCCACTTTACCACTCCTGCGCACAAGTGCTTACCCTCACCTCTTAAACTAAACTACGCTTCCAGCACTTGCGCTCTCCCTAAACCCTTCACTCTACGCTCGACCTGCGTCTTACCCTATTGTAACGCTTCTGCACCTACGCCCTTACACGCCCCTCTCTGCGTCTAACTCACAGCAGCCTCTCCCTAACGCGAACCCCCCTCACACATCTGCACCTCTCCCTAACGCAGACCTCCTTCAACGTCTCTCCGCATTACTCACTCGACCCTCCTCTCTGCACATACGCCCCTACCATACGCTCTACCACTGCTCGCTCCTCCTACCCATTCGACTCCCCTCTCCAACGATTCCCTCTCCCTTTTAAAATCCGTTTTTTTTATTTTTAAATTTTTTAAATTACTCCCATATAAATACAATCCCCGCCCCTTGGCCCTCCTTTCAAATTAATACCTCCCTCCACGTAGAGTTTGTCCCAATTTTTAATTTTTTAAAATCATCTCCCCATATAAATACCCCCTCCAAATATTACCACCCCTTTCCTTTTTTAAAAAATTTTTAAATTCCCTCCCTATTTTAAAATATTCCCCATCACTTAAAAAATAAAAAAAAAATCAAATCTCCTCCTTCTAAATTAATACCCCCTTCCTTTTTAATTAAATTACCCCTTTCCCTTTTTTAATAATCCTTTTTTAACAATCCCCTTAGTTTTCCCACTCCTCCCTTTTTAATTTCCCTTTCCATTTTAAATTTTTTTTTTAATTATTTTTTAATTAAAAAAATAAAAAAATAAAAATAAAACAGCAGAGAGAGAGAGTAGAAAGAGAATATGAACAGCAGAAATGAAGGAATTGACATATGAAGAACATGGACTATATTTAGAGAAAAGTGGATTTGACATTTAATGATTTGTGGCATAAGAGTGATTTTTTGAAGAAATTGACATTTGAAGACAAGTTTGCCATTATTGAAAACAGCTCTTTGAAGAAAAAATTCAGCTGCATGGTGTTGAAAAAATTCAGATTTGTATTACAACTCTTTTCTTGGACTCACACATACCCCTTCGGATTAAGGGGGGATGTTGGAACACCTAATCCTACATGGGTAGGTGTGGAATACGAAAAGTCACAATGGAGTCCAAGTGACCTTGGAATGTGAAACCAAGAGTCACACCATTGTAGTATAAATGTACATCATGTATAATGGAAAAATAAGAAAGCCTCATGCTTATCCTTCATTGTGTGTTGAGTCTCTTGTGTGTGTGTGTTTATTCTTCTCATACACCATGTGTGTGTTTAACATGGTGTTTAACAACCACAAATTGATGAACGACGCTCATTATAAAGTAAAAAACATACCCGGCGGTGCACGATAACGAGATCATTGTGGTGTTTAATAAATAATAAATTTCTGCCGGTCGAAAAATGAGTTTTCCACCCGGCGTCGGCAGTTGCGTACATGAAAAGGAATGTTTAGATGAGGAACTAATTCCTAAAGCCGAGTCTTCCTCTCCTACTGATATAAGTCAGTTTGATCATCTTTTCAAGAAAAATTATCTAATGATCCAGACCAAAATGACCTTGAAGTCCTAGAGTGTAGAAGTGATACCATACCCAAAGGCCTAGCCCCATTAGAATAACTTTTTGATTTCAACAATTTGGCTAAGGAACCCAAGATGAGGCCCATGGAAACTAATGTGAAGAAAATAGGCGGTCTAGAGCCCAACTGAGCCTAAAATGATTAAGTTATATAGCACCCTTCCTACCCACATCAAACAGCAATACATAGCACTCTTCGAAGAGTTTATAGATGTTTTCACATGGGACTATAAAGATTTGAAATCTTATGACACCAGCATCATCCAGCAAAAAATTCCTCTTAATGAAAATCAGAAACCTTTCAGACAGAAATTAAGGAGGATAAACCTTGTTTTATTGCCTACAGTAGAAAAGGAAATTAGGAAGATGTATGAGGCAGGGATCATTGTTCCTCTCAGATACTCAGACTGGGTTTCCAATCTAGTATCTGTCAAGAAAAGACAGGGGAGATCAGGCTGTGTATTGACTTCAGAAACCTGAATAGAGCCTCTCTGAAAGATAACTACCCTTGCCAAAAATGGACCACATTCTCCAGAGGGTAGTTGGGTCAAAAATAATATCATTGTTAGATGGGTTCTCGGGTTATAACCAAGTGTTAGTCCTCCCAAGTGATCAGCATAAGATAGCTTTTACCACACCTTGGGGGACATTCATGTATGTTAAATGCCATTTGGATTGATGAATGCAGGAGCCACCTTCTATAGGGCCATGGACATAGCCTTCTCAGAGGACATAGGCTATTTTATAATCATTTACCTTGATGACATTATTGTTTTCTCCAAAACTGATGAAGAACATTTGGAACATTTAAGGAAAGTTTTTGAGAAATGCAGGAGATTTGGTTTGTCTTTAAATCCCAAAAAGACACTCTTTGGCCTCCAAGAAGGAAAGCTTCTTGGTCATATAATCTCTGAAGAAGGGATCAAAATAGATCCTAAAATAATTGATGGCATAATGAATATCAGCCACCCTAGGAACCTTAAAGAATTACAATCTTTCATTGGAAAGATTAATTTTTTAAGGAGATTCATCCCCAACCTTGTTGAGCTATTAAGAAACATCACTAACATGCTTAGGAAAGAAGTAGGTGTTAAATGGAAAAAGAAAGCTAAACAATCATTTGAACTGGTAAAGCAAGCCCTTACTCAAGCACCAATCCTTATCAGTCTTGATTTCACCAAAGATTTCTATATTTTTTCCTTTGCATCTGAACATACAATAGCTGCAGTATTGTTGCAAAAGAATAGCTTGGGGAAAGAACAACCTATATCCTTCTTCAGAAAAGCCTTAAGAGATTCCCCACTCAAATATAATATCATGGAAAAGCAAGCCTTAGCACTGGTAAAAGCATTAAAAGACTTCAGGGTGTACATTTTACATTCACATATCATTGCCTTTGTGCCACACACCGTAGTCAAAGACATTCTAAGTCAGGACCCTGATGGTAAAAGGGGAAAGTGGATTGCCACTATCCTTGAATATGACTTGGAAATTAGGCCTACTAAACTCATCAAAGGACAAGGATTAGAGAAACTCATGGCTGAATCTAATTTCAAAGCTCTAGATATGAATATGGTTGATGCCTTAGAAGAGATAGAAGAATTCCCAACACCATTTACTGAAGAAACATTCATGAATTCTCCAAGGTATACTGACATCATTTATGTGTTTCTTTATTTAAATGCTCCTCCTTCTTTGTCAAAAAAAAAATCCAGATTTGTCAAACAGAAGGCTTTAAATTATTGCATGATAGATGGAGTTTTATATTGGAAAAATGTTGTTGGGATATTATTAAAATGTATACTTGAGGTTGATGTAGGAAAAATCATGCATGAAATGCATGAAGGAGAATGTGGAGGGCACTTAAATTGGAAGACCACAGCAAACAAGATCCTTAGATCTGGTTACTATTGGCCCACCCTTTTCCCAGACACCCACAAACTAGTAATGTCTTGCCACAAGTGCCAAATTTTTTATGGTAGAAGAAAGCTCTTGCCCTTGCCTTTGAAACCTATTAGTGTTGAAACACCCTTTCAACAATGGGGTTTGGACTTCATAGGGGAAATCCATCCATCCTCCTCAGCCCAGCACAAGTGGATCCTCACAGCTACTAACTATTTCACCAAATGGATAGAGGCCATACCCACTAGGAATGCTACTGATTCTGTCATCATTAAATTCCTTGAGACCAACATATTGTCCATATTTGCATGTCCTAGGAAAATAATCACAGACAAAGCTGCTGCCTTTAAATCCAAGAAGATGGTTGATTTCTGCCATAAATATCAGATCACCTTGGGCCACTCCACTGCCTATTACCCCCAAGGGAATGGACTTGTTGAATCCTCCAACAAGAGCCTGATCAACATCATCAAGAAGTTATTGGAGAAAAACCAGAAAGCCTGGCATAGTAAGCTTGTTCATGCCTTGTGGGCTGACAAATTAACCACCAAAAAGTCAATCAACATGTCCCCTTATCAGCTGGTCCATAACATGCATGATGTTTTCCCAACATCCTTGGGAGTTCCAGTCATGAAACTCCTTCAGGAAGTTCAAGTTGAGGAAAATGATATGCGGAGAAGGATTAATCAGACCATTCATTTGCAGCAGACCAGAGAGGAAGTTTATCAGAGAACTCAAAAAGTCCAAGAAAACATCAAAAGGTTATTTGACAAAAGGACTAAAGCTAATGACTTCCAAGTTGGAAATGTGGTCCTAAAATGGGTTTCAAGGAGGGAAGAGAAAGGAAAACATGGTAAGTTTTAAAATCTATGGAAAGGGCCCTACATTATTCATTCCATAAGAGGGCATAATGCATTTTCCCTGCAGGAACTGAATGGTGAAGAAGTGTTAGGAGGTCCTGTCAATGGCAGGATGCTTAAGCACTATTTCTGTCAAGAGTCTTAGTCTCAGATTTTTTATCCATTGTACATACCACTTGCATCAAGAAAACTCAAAAGAGAAATACAAAAACAATAAAAAATAGAAAAGAGGGCAGAAATAAAACAAGAAAGGTATAGCCCCATACCAAAAGAAAGGAAAAGATGAAAGTGTGCAAGCTCAAACGCCACTACTTTAAGGAGCACTACTGTCCAATCATATAGCCTAATCATGATTGGGCAGATTTCAATTTACTGCTGATAGGATAGTGTAAAATATTTGACAAACTGTGTAATCTTGGCTTATCAGTAGAACAGATTAGGATAGAAGAAAGAAAGGTTCAAGCATGCTGAAAATTTGAACCTAGAATCATAAGAAAATATGGCTCTAATTCTCTCAAGACTTGAGCCAAAGAGAAGAAAAGAACTGGTTCTAACATGCTCAAAAATTGAACCAACAAAGTAAAAAAGAACAGCTCTAACAAGATCAAAACCAGAGCTAAAATGAAGAAAGAAAGGTGACTCTAAAAAGCTCAAATTCTGAGTCACAACAAGAAGGAAGAATGTCTTGATTTTCAGATATTTAAACCTTCCAAGTTTCGTTTTAATTTATGTTAGCTTCAGTTCATGTGCAACTTGTCTTTATGCCATGGACCCACAGCAAATCAGACAGTCTAATACTAGTTTGGTTGTGTTTCAATTTCTATTTTAGAATATAGAGAATGAAAATCTGTCAGACAATCTAATCCTGACAGATATTAGTTTAGGTAGAGAAACTTATGAGTTCAACCGCTTAATCTGAACTCATGGAGAAATAAGGGTAGCATTAGATAGGTTTATTTTTCTGTTTGCAAAAATAAAATGTTGTAAAAAGAGTTTTCCAGTCCAAGTGCACTCAAAGGAATAAAAAATGCTAGGATAGTAGGAATGGGTAGGTAGAGATGTTGTTTGAAGAATGACAATTTTTTCAGGTTGTTGCAAAGGTTATCAGATCAAAGGAAGACCAATCAAGGAAAAAAAAAACTGCTGCCCAATGGAAAGGCACTGGTCTACTAAATACAAAGATTACTGAGGTTCTAGACACCTAAAAGGCAAGTTGTCCTCCCCAAGTGGAGCCACTGTTAGCCACCTATAAATTCTGATATGCTAAATGGTGGCTAAATTTGTGTTCAAGCCTTCAAGAGATTTATTTCTTTGAAAATATATCATCCTTGAAGTCTTATGTTTGTCCCATCCTGGAGTTCCATCTTCATTGTTGTTTCCATCTTAAAACCATGCTGATTCACCAAAGAAAGCTTTCCCAAAGGCCTCTGAAACTGCCTATTTTCACTTTTTCCCCCATTTTCATAAAGCCTTCTTTCCATCTTTTAACCCTCCATTTAGCCTCTAAAGGCCTCAAATCCCCTTCAAACCTTGTGAAATCCCTTTATGAGGTTTAAAACCTCGTCTTTAGCCCTATCGGAACCTCCATTTTCCTCAAAAAACCCTTCAAAAACTTTGAAAATATTCATTTTTACACTAAGGCCTTAAGCCCCTTTCGGCCTTGGCCCTAGCCCCTTTTCCGCATGTGACCCGGAGCCATAACCAGGCGCTAGCCCTTATCGCTAATCGCAAATCAGAGTTTCCTTTTTCCTAATTTTCCTTTATTCTTTCCTTTTCTCCGATGCAATGAGCCCCTTCTCCTCCAATCCCCAATTTGATCCTGACTGTTGAATCCACAAGAACCAACGGCCAGGATTCAATCGCGCTTCGCATGTCCCTTTCTCCTTTTCACTTTTCCGCTGGTTTTCGATTAGATCTCCACCGTCGATCTTTTCAGATCCAACGGTCAGCATTCCATCGCATCGCTCCATTGGTTCTCCGCTTCACTCATCACTCGCGCCCGCCGATTTGATCTGGACCATTGAGTCCACAAGAACCAACGACCAGGATCTCATCACGCTCCACCCATAGCCCTTCGTCATCTCCCCGCCGGGTAAATCCTAACTGTTAATCATCCTTCAGATCGGACGGCTAGCGCTTAATCGCACATTGCAATTCCAAAATCCCGTTCTCTTTTCACCTCCGATGTATGATCCCCGATTTAATCCCAGCCGTCCATTCTGCCAAAATCCAACGGTTCGTGCTTCATCGCATCACGCTCATCCATCACACGATCCTCCACTGTCCCGACCTCCGATTTAATCTCCACTGTCAATCTCTCTTCAGATAGGATGGCCCGCATCGCATCGCATCGGCAAAACGCAAAGGCTTAGTCCCTTTCCTTGTCTCCTCCGATGTCGATTCCCGATTTAATCTCAGCCGTCGAATCCACAAGAACCGACGACTAAGATCATATCGCGCTCCGTTCATAAGCCCTTCATCATTGACCCATCTTTAATCTCCGCCATTGATCTCTATCATGATCCAACGACCCTCATTTAACCCGCCGATCTCCTCCTCCGTACTCCTAGTCCCACCACCAACGCCCCTGCTTCCTCCCATTTTCACCTTTTTCCTTTGTATTTGCCCATACATAAGCTTTTATGCCTTAACACTAAAGGTCATTTTTTCCGCCTATTCTGTTTAAACCTTGGTTCTCGTGGCATTGGTTCATGAAACCTTTCTCCACCATGGGCCCCACATATACTTTCCCCGCAGCTCTTCATCCATCGCGTTCAACCCGCACCATTGAATCTGGAGCCTCCAATCCAACGGTCGACGATCAATCTCGCGTAATTTTTGAGTTTTTCCCACAGTGCGCAACTTTTACACGATAAAGGTGGTTTTAGAAATCCACGTGTCGAACGCTAACCTATATTGCGTTCCAAAATCTAAAACCACTTCCCCCCCATTTCATTGCGCGAAAACTGCTGCCGGTTTTCTGCCATACCACCTACCCTCCCCCCGCAAAGTCATTTTTCACTTTAAATCCTAGCCGTAGATCATCCTGAACTAACGGCCCATGTTATATCATCATATCATTCCATTGTTTCTTATCTGTTCCCCCAATGACCCCATCGAAAGATCTCCACCGTAGATCATCCTGATCTAACGGTCCATGTTCATCCTCGCACCCAAACCTCCATTGACCTGGTTAGCTGCTCTGCCAGGCTTTTTTCCGATTTTCCGCTGCAATCACATTCTTCCTCACTGCTCCTCCGCCACCCCAGAGCCTCTACAAGCAGTCTAAACCAAGCCTGCAGGATTTTATAATGTGTTTTCATGTGTTTGCAGGTTTTTTCATGGCCGATGAAGGAATTAACGTTTTACAGTCACAAAGGTGACACACAAGCTCAAATGGGAATCTCAGGGCCACAAAACAACGTCAAAGGGTATCAGTACAGAAGAAGATTGAGCATTCAAGCAAAGTTAAAACAAGTTGAAGTACAAAGAGACAGAGCAGTTATTAGTGCAGAATGTTGACTGACACAGACGTAGCCCATCTTCACGCTCAAAGGCCTACCAAGCAGTTATTTCGCCAAAGAAGCTACTGCAAACTGTAAAAAGCAGTTATTTAGAAGTATGGGAGTCCTCATAGCCCATTCTTCACTTAACTCACACCAAGAAGATAACAGTACCACTCCAGATGGTTTTTTCCTCTCAAGGACACCCTGTGGGTGATTTCTATTATGTCAAAATGGTCTCAACAAGCTACAAAGTTATTGATCCTATCTAAATTTAATGTTATGTTTATGACACAGCATGGAGCATTCAAATGCCCTCTCTTACCTCTGATGTTCATTAAGACTTTCCTCACCTAGTTTTCCTCATTTTTCCTATAAAGACTCTTCGAAGTCTCATTGTAAAAGGTTGGCATTTTGTGAATTCTAAAGTAATACATATTGATGCTTTGAAGAAGCATTGGTGTTTTGCAATAGTGTGTAAGTCTCTGTGTTTTCTATTGATGAAGGAGGCCGGACCTTCGGATCCTTGAGCCTGGTTATGGTGAAGTAATCTCTATTGTTAATGTTATTTCTCGTTTATCACTCTGTTCCATTATGCTTTGACTTACAGTAGGATAAAAAGTTTAGGCAGAGAAATGTATCTTAGAAGCACCTCTGACCTGTTTATCCTTCACTGTTTTTATGTTTTCTGCCACTGAATTATGACAAGGTAGTCTAACAGCTCTCTTAAATAAACAGTTTGTTTTATTTCAGAAATGGTTAATTCAGTTATGTTAAATATTGTTTAGGCGTTCCATCTTTCTTTACCACTGAATATTGTATCTAAAATCTCCCTTTGATTATTAATGCTTGCAGTTTGACAGTGAGGTCTGTTTCAATCATACCCCTTATTTCTCATTGTAATTATTGTGTCAAAGGTCCCTATAATTGCAGTCCTGGATGTCTAAGGCGTTCCCTCTTCTTTGAATGCAATTGTATGTCTTTGTTGATTGAGCCTTTAGCAGTAAAATTGTAGGAGGAAATAGGGCGTTCCCCGAATCCTATAATTTATTAAAGAAGGTTTAATCTGCATTTCTATTTCCTTTGAGTGTTTATATTGATTAAGTCCAAAGCAGTGAGCTTACTGGAGGAAATAGGGCGTTCCCCAAATCTTTTATGTCAATGTGAAAGGGTTTAGCTTTTTTTTCACTCTTAGTCCTTAATGTTCACCTCATTTCACCTATATTATTCAACATATCCTTAACCAAGTTAGATTTTCCCTTTGGTTTCCCTTCCTTCTCAGTCATAACTTTTGGGACTTTCACATGACTCCATTGCCCAATGGCTTGTAGATTCCCATGCTCTATTTATACCACCTGAGTCACATTTGTCCAACCAAACAAACGAAACAAACCCTTGTGCTCTATAACTAGCCTAAGACCTTAAATTGAACTTCAAAAATACATTATTCTTTACCTTTATAGAGAGATCCCTCTCTGGATCCAGGAGGGCTAGATCCTGAGATCCCAAAGCGATTTTGATGTTGTCTTGTCGTTTGGTTAGCCAATCTACCAAAACACAGGAACCCAACACAAGGAATCCCATAGGTTGAACCACTTCCACTGTCTTGCATTCTGTGGTCTTACCTAAACCGATCCTAAGATCACAAAACCAAACCAAGCTTGGATGCTTCATAAATTCTTCACCAGACCTTGAGGAATTTTCCTGTCTCCATGCACCTATCAAGGGATTACCATAGAAAACCATATCCACCCCCAACCCTTGGGAGTTTTGTAATATCCCAAAATAGGGGGTTTCTACAACAAATAGAATATCTGAAAATATTCCAAAGTTGGAGCTTCAGAAAATCATGAGCATGGAAATGTAGATCAGCTCATTAGATGTTATATAACATCTCACCAGTAGATGAAAGAACCTCAGAAATAATATGGCCTATATCCTCCTTCCCAAGTGGGGAAATGCAGCAATATAGGGCATAAAACAAATGTCTTCAGAAAATAACACTATACCTATGAGGAATGGGACTTGGATCCCTTAGAATACATCATATACAACTCACATGCAGAATTAGAGATGAAATAAATCACTCTAGCCAACATAAACAGATCTCCCCAAGTCAATATGTCTCAAATAATCCCAAACCCCATAGCTTAACTCATGCAGATAGGAATGAAGAAAGTAAAACATTATTTTAATGAGGGTTTATGTAGTAAATAATGTGAAATAACAGATCTGGAGTCTACAAACATCCCATGGCTGAGAAAGTGGAGATTCCTCCCTCTTTATACAAAATAAGATTAACCCGACAAGGGTTTCATGAGAGACAAATGTACAAAGAGTAGATCTGTAGATCTAGATCTGAAAAACACAGTTATATTGCAACTCTGTATAAATATGGCTGTAGTATACAAATGACAGAAGATAAATTAAATATAGAGCTCTTCGGGAGAAGCGCTGGCCCTTCCTCCTAGGAATAAGCTCTCAAGCAAGGGATCAAACCCTGCTATTGCAGCACCCTAGAAAATGACACAGTTTCTGAAGCTAACTACACTGTAGAATATGGAAAGTGATTTGGTCACATGCCAAGATGTAAAATAAGCTCTGAAATCTCCTGTACAGATCTTGCAAAGCAAGGGGAGCTCCCTCCCTTGAAAGATAAGCTCAGGAGTTGGTGTTGTAAGTCTCCCACTGCAACACCCTACAACACAACGTCCCCTACTACAGGAATAACATTGTGACTGAAGGATGAAGCTAGGCCTCAAGCCCAAATGTGGGAAATGAAGAATGGAACTCCTCCAAGTGATCACTCAATGAAGAAGAAGGAATCCCTAAGCAGGAATGCCTTGTGCTGAATAGCACTGCATACTCAACTCAACAGCTGAAGAATGCTCAAGAGTCTAAGCAGACCAAAATCAATAATCCATAATCTAACCCCCTATTGTTGCTCGTAGAGATAGCCTAGAGTTGTGATAGACCAGTGCCTAGGACATCTTAATATAGCAAGGAGCATATGGTATAACATGTATAGTTATCAATAAAAAGCTCTCATGCTATCTCTTGTAAAACAAGGAATTTTAATCTAAATGGGACCGAGACCTTAAGAAACTGATACAGAGATAGGAATGTCACAAGGACAACATGCACAACTCCAATGTAAAAGCAACAGAAAATTCAGATACAACTTACTGCAAAGAGGGCCGATTCAGAAATACATCACACAAATAAGTTATCAGAAAGTGTATGTGGTGAATGAAATATTGAGGAGATATTAGCTAACATTGAGCTGATACCCAGATATACAATACCACCATGCATGGGCTTACCAATATAAGAATCCATACATGACAATAGCATTTTAAAAGCACCCTCCCAAAGAAACTAATATAGTAGAAGTATGGTTTAGCTGAATAATGGAACAGAATATCATGCATGAGCCATTATTAAAGCGCTTGACTAATCCAAGCATGGGTATCAACTAGGATAAATCCATACCAAAAATCAGTGAGCCTTTCGCATTCCAAAACATGATACAAGACAGATGGATGAAATGAAATGATATATTAAAAATGCACAATAAAGAAAGTTACAGACTGTGAAATACCAAAGACCAAAATCCTCTTTAAAAGATGGAACTCCTCCTCACTGAGACCCCATGGGCTCTGAGCTTTCATACAAGAATTTTACAAAATGTATACAAAAAGCCTTTCACTACATAGTTTTCTGATAAAATCTGGAACCCTTACAATGTGTTTCTTCATGGTTTTTATAGCTGAAAGAGGAGCAGAGGTGGTAGGTGGAAAATTAAATGCAGAATTAAAACTCAGAAGAAAAGAGGGTCGAAGCCCATTCTGTTTAGACTCTCTGCATTTATTTCTAGTACCTTTAGGAATGAAAGAGTGATCTTCTTCGACTTCCATTTACTCTGGTATGGTCCTAATGTACTCTGACTGCAGTACTGGGTAATACTCTGGTGAATAAACAAAATGGTGAAGTGAATGACTGAATAGTCTGCCATACCGCATTAACAGTTGCTCTGGTAGCTTGGGACTGTGGTCAAGGTGGAAATCTTCAGGAACACGGTAAATAATAAAACTGATATGGGCGCTTTGTCCTTTAGAACCATCTGCTGATGTGAAGCCCATGCTGACTTAGTTTTCTATGTATTGAACTCTCTGCTGCTTCGTTTATATCTCTGTCTGTGACATCCTGCCACTGTAATATGGACTGTGTAATCATGGCGGCCCTTCCCACCGGGTAACCCTGCAGAGCACGGCACTTGGTCATGAAATCCGTGCATACGGGGGTGATTATGGAGGACGGGAGAACAATGGCGCGGCGGTGGTGGAACAATGGTTTATGCGTAAAAATGGTGAAAAATGCAATGATACAGTGTATAACAGGGTTTGGTGTAGAAATGGGTGTGAGCCATTAGATCGTGGTCTAGTGGCGGGGATCGACGACGGAGATTGATCCATGGAATGCTTTATGAACATTGGCGGAATGGGTATAAAAATTTAAACTATAGTGCAAATATGAAAATTTGGACTATGGAGGAAATACAAAGGAAATACGTGAAATGCAACGGAAATGCGTATGAGGTGGGACCCATATGGAATCGCAATCGGAAATCGGAGCGGGGCGGAGATACATATATATGAAACAATATTTCCGATGCGATTGGAGTGGGCCCGGGGTCAATCGCATCGGAGATCGGGAGCGGGAGTTGCGATTGGGGCGATCGGGAGAGATGGTGCAATTGGTGTGGGGAGTGCAATTAGCGCTCCACCATTGGATCAGAGTAGCAGATCGACGGTGCGGGTTAAATCGGAGATCGCAATCAGAAAGGTCAGCAGGGTGACATACAGAAACATGCGATTGCGATCTGAGTCAGCGCTGACCCTTAAGGCTCTAGTCACAACCCTTCCAATCGCAATGTTTATTTGAAGTTAAACCGAGCGCTGACCCTTAAGGCTCTAGTCAAAGACAGCTTGACCCCCCTGTTTGTTTTTCAAAAATTAGCAAGGGTTTAAGATGATCAACACCCCCGAATGTCTATTATCTTCCTCCTTATAAGGTTTGTGAGCCTCCTCACCTTGGGTCCCACCTATTAGGGTTTCCAACACCATGTGAACACTTTCCCTCCAAAACTGCGTTGTAGCTCTATCAAGACTGCTCTTCCATACTGCGATGTTGACTTGGTCAACTTGACTGAATCAACATGATTCTTTTCATGTTCATACATGGAAAGTGCAAAATCTAGCCACTAAGATATCCCTTCTCACACCAAGAGGGTTTTTATGCTAATACAAGTTAAGTATGGGTCTTTTTTCCCCATTTATTCATCTACTAGGTGCAAAGATCAAAATTTAATATTCCTATTAGCTGCATGCTAATTTTAGGAATATTACAATTTTCCTGAGACCACCTCACCCAGATCCAAAACCTTACGGAAATCCAAAGCACAACCGAATGAAAGAACCCCATCACACCATGGATATCGAGAAATGGCAAGGCAAGGTTGTAACCATTGTCACACCTACAAGTATTCTTGGTGAACCTTGTTCATCCAACCTTTCCTATCTTGTCTCTTGCTTTCCTTTGCTTTCTTGTCCTTCCTTTTCCTTCCTTTCTCCAATGCTAGAGTTCTCCAATAATGCTCTAAGTGTGCAAGATTATGAGAGAAATAATAAAGAGAGCTCCCAAAACTGAACTCACAAAAGTATATGAACTGATCCTCTAGATACTTTTTATCATTGAGGCCTCTATTTTCTTCATTTTATTTCATTTTTCCTTCAATTTCCCTCTCATGAAATTATGTGATCTATCACCTTCCTATTCTCCAATTTCCCATTATTTTCATAAATAAATGCAATTAATGCCTCTTTTCCCTTGTCAATGCCTTTTCCAATTTCCATAGCCATTAATAAATTGAAAGTTACACCCACTATGATTTTTTTTCCCAACATTCAGCTTGGAATACATGTCTCGTGACCCTGGTCTTATTTTTCCTTTATTAAATTTATTACATGAATTTTTAACCTGGGGTTGTTACAAGACCCTCCCCCGTAGGGGAACACCATCCTCGGTGTTCAATGACACCTGTAACCAGCAAATCACTTAAACAAAACATATTTCCCATGGAGATTTATAACACAACTACTTGTAGTATTTATAATGGCATCCTGTTGAAAACATGAAAATCATATTGTTTACTAGAGCTTTATAACACAACTCATTACAGTATTTACAATAACAACCACATATACACTCATGCACATTATATTCAATGAAAAAATAATCATATTGTCTATCGAGCTTTATAAATCCAGCTCGATAAAGTACTCACAATAATATACACATACATGCATATGCACATTTTATCAACCAACAAATAAAAGGATCTAATGCTCGTATCAACAACAAGGAAATCCAGAGGCTCACACCTCCACCCTCAAATTTAGTACCAAGATTCACCTCCTTCCCAGGAAGTCCAAAATATACTACCAAAGTCAAATATGCATCCAATGTCCAGTGCTACGATCCTTCCACTACTTGTTCTCTCAATGAACAATTACTGGCTCATTGTTCTAGGGCACACTCCCAATGTGCATTTGATTCCATCTGGCAATGTTAATGACAAAAAAAAATCCATCCCTGACCTTCCCTTCTTTGTTATACAATCCCTCAGGAAATTCAGTCACCCCGTTTCGTGTAGTCACTCACCTTCCAAGTTCCTCGACATCCCTTTCTCAGGAAATCTATCCCTTGGCAAGGTTTCCTTGCATCGGAAGGTTCAAAAACCAAGACATAGCCCTACCTCAAAACCATCATATCGTTCATAGCATTCTCATGGAAATCAATGGACACTAATGGGTACTAGTGTCCCACAATGACCCTGCTCCTGAAGTGCTTTACTAGCATCCTATTGCCTATTTCAATTCCTTTCATTGTTGCTGCTAATTCTTGCAGTTAGTTCCAACCACCCAAACTAGGCATTTCCATGCTTCATGTACCAAGCACATAGTTTCCATTAGATTCAAAATAAATTTAAATCACACCTCATTGGTAGCTCGTCAATAAGGTACACCTACAACTCTTTTTACTTCCTGTCACAAAAATTCAAACTAACTCTTCGATCAAACCATCATGTATAAACATAACATATCTGGTTAGCTAACATGTAACCATCATAAATAAAAATCATGAATCGCATGCAATCATCATAAACCAGAATCATAGATCACATGTAACCATCACAACTCATAAGCATAGATCACATACATAATAAAACTAAAATGAAATATTGATACGTATCTTTCAATTTGTCCTTTGCTTCTACCATTGTTCTTTGTCCTTTTTGTACACAGACTGGATCGATTTCCAAACTCGACAAGCACCCAGTGCCTTCTCTTTTTATTCGGACTTATGCAGGAATGCAATAGTATATAGATATAAACATAAATAGAGAGTTTCAGTAGAAATAAAACTTCATTTCATTAATATGCTTACATACAAAAGGGAAATAAACTAGCTCGGGCGATGGTAGCTTATCTCTGAGAAGAGATGTGTCAGATACATGCCTTTGAACTATGTTAAAATGAGGCTCAAGGGCCTATTTATTATTTAGAAACAATGGAAGACCCTAAACATCCAAAAACCTAACCCTAGGAGATGAATTACCAAATCTGTGGGCCTTGTTGGGGTAAATTTGTACATCAACTTCCCGGGGTCGTAACTTTGGCATACGATCTTAGTTTGATGTGTGCAATACCTTGTTAGAAATATCTATCCAAGTACTACAAATTTCAACTACAAACATCAATTAAAGGCTCAAGTTTTCCCATTTTCCAAAAAAAACGTCGTTTAAGGCCTCAATATGGCTCCAGAAGTTTAGGACCCAAAATAATGCCAAAAATAGTAAATTGTGCTACAATTAGGGAAACTGAATAACTAAAAGAAACAATAGTGGGGGGCAAGTGGAATAGGTGGGTCGCCACCAAATATCCACCTGTATCATCTTTAAGCAATAAGGGAATTTGGATACTAAACCGCCTCCTCCCTCAATATCAGCAACAAGGGTATCCTGAGACTAAACTACCTCAACCCTCAATAGAAACAAGGGTATCCCAAGACTAAACCACCTCAACCCTAAATATCAACAATAAGGGCATCAAAATACTAAACCAACTCAACCCTCGATAGCAACAAGGGTATCCCGAGACTAAACCGCCTCAATCCTCAATATCAACAACAAGGGCCCAGATAATCTGATACATGCATGTTCCATCACATTGTACTACGCATACACATATACATTGTACAACACAACACATACACCTACACCTAGTGTACAACACCACACATACACCTACACCCGGCATACAACACCACACAGATACCTACATCTGGTGTACAACACCACACAACAACATGACACATATATGTACGCATCATATAATACCACGGATACGCATGTCATGTTATAATGATTACATCATACACATAACACAGTGCGACATGTACACAACACAACATGTATGATATGTACACAATACAACATGTACGCCATGTACATAGCACCACATATACCACATGTACAACATGTACACAACAACACATGTACATAATGCCACCTGCACAATGTGTACACAACACCACCTACATAATGTGTACACGACGCCACATGTACATAACACTACCTACACAATGTGTACACAGCACCACATGCACGCAACACTGCATGTACCACATGTACATAGCACCACATGAACACAACACCACATGTAAAACATGCAGACCACACCATATGTACATAGCACCACATATACAACATGCACACAACACCATATGTACATAGCATTGCACATACAAAACACACACACAAAACTATATGTACACAATACCACACATACAACATGCACACAACACTATATGTACAATAGATACACAATAGTAGTATTTCACATCCGTAGACCACATTGTCTCTACCAGGAAACCTTGCTTCTAGTGTCTTTCCACTATCCATGCTTGTCCAAGCATGTTGCCGAGCACACTGCTTTCATTCCACTAATGTATCCTCACATTACCTGTCATAACATAAACATAGGCATAGTATAAGCACATAATATCAATTCATATCCACGTGATACTAACCTCATATATTTTTCAGGGCTACTCTTCCCACTTGATTCCTCATAAACAAGGAACTTCTTCATGCCATTCACTTATATAAGCAATATTTCCTCCACAAGAATGACCCTGACAACATAATCATACAATGACATACAGACATATATATAAACATTAGCATAAGAAAATCATGATCTATGACGACCCTGTTAGACAACGACATACATACATGCATGTAAACATATATAGGCATCAACATATTCATGATCACAATGTAATTACCAAATATCATAAGGTCAAGGTTAAGATAACTCCCTTTATCTGTGCATCACATGTGCAACATCGATAACAAAAGTTCCCAATGTAGCCAAAGCATTTAATGCCACAAATCCATTTACTTTACCTTGCATGTTACCTTTCTCACTATTGTCCTGCCATCGTCCATTTATGCCAATGGACCCACATAGCTCAACCGATTGTCATACACTTGCCTTCAATTGCCCTTATACATGCACCGAGCTTCCGAGCTTCATTCGGGTCTTACCTTACCTTTTGGGTTTCATTCAAATCTTTTAGAGCTCCGTTAAATTCCTCCTTCTCAACCAATTCCAAAGACCCTCAAAACATAAAAGGAAATAACAAGAAATAAAAAAGAAGGAAAAAACCATGAAAAACCAATAGAAATACGACACCACAGCCAAAGTGGCATGGACATGCACCAAAAATAAACAAAACTGAAAATCAAGTGCAAACAATCACAAAGCACCGAAAGCATAAAACTAACATCAAACACCATGACTCAACCCCATGGGTCCCCAATGCTTCCAAGGGAAAACTCAACCTGATCATTCTTCAAGATTTCATGGTAGTTTCTTTTGCCATGTAATCCCCTACATAATACTGCCATAAACACACAACTGTCAGTATATAAATAAAAATAATAATATATCGGTTACCTTACCTTTTCATACCCAACACTATTCCTTGTAACTGAACACGTACATATATCATCTCTCAATCAACTCCAATTCCCTTAAAAAATATGTCCATGACTGAAATAAACCATTATACCTATAGATACATGTTCATGAATATAACATATATCCACATAATGTTAGCCAAAATCAAGGTTATGAACACTTCCTGTATTCATGTAGAGCACTCATTCATTTGGAATTGCGGATTCCAAACATTGCCAAGTAATTGCTACCCAATTCCTCTCTTTTACCTTTTTCCTTGTTTCAATTGAGTCTATTGTGCGTTATCACATCACTTAGTTGCTATATGTATAGACAAATGAATTGTTACCTTATCACGCTAATACCAAGCATGTTTCCATGCAACTACTCACACATGTCAGCCACATGTTCCAAAGATCAAGACATTGTATCTATTAAGTTGGAATCAACCTTTACCAAGACTAACATCCATGTCATAGTTGACAATCAACTCACAATCATAAGTCATAATACTACAACTAGTACCCACTTACACTCAAATACATATTAGTTGTCACATCACATATTGAGTTAGTACAACCATCTTAAAACAAGATCATTCCTTCATACAATATCATAGGCACATAATCATATCATGAAATTAATCAAACATTCAAACAACTTGTAAACATACCATGTTAAAAAACCCAAATAGACGACATAATCAAACCCATGCCTCAATATATTTCAAGGGAGGCTATCACATTTTCACAAGTCATACCAGATTAGTACGACACAATATCACAAGTATATCAACTCATACCTGAATATAATAACCATGAACATCTGCATAGGCCAATCCAGATTAACATGATACATATAACATCAAGATATTTAATACAATGACCATAACCATCATGTGTATGACTGCAATGCATATAACAACAAGTTAACTACCATGCAAGACTATCTGATGAATGTGCATATGACCACAATGAAAAACTACCATATATCACGCATGTAACCACTAAAAAAATAGAATGATAAGCATATACATAACCATAATGCACATAATAACCATTAACCATCATACTTGCAAGCCTGACATACGAACTTGTATGACGATATTCTCTTACCTCGAGGTCCAATTTTGCAACCTCGCTCTAATAAGCGACATCTCCTGCTTCATCTCGACCAACATATCAGCATCATAACATACCAACAACATCATTATGACACAACTTCATATAATGACCTCATGCACGACAACCATAACCATGACAATGGATGCATAAAAACATGCATCTAGTCCATCCAGTCCAAGTGTTTGAACCTGGTAGCTCTAATACCAATCTCTAACACCCCCCCCCCCCCTCCCCCCTCTCACATTTACCCAATTTCACTGGGTTTCTAGGGTAAGCATGACATGGCCTGACCTCCAAGCTTCACTTATGGAATTGAGGCTGACAACTGAACCTATCAACCACATATTAACATCCTAAAGGACTTACAAGACACTCAGAGGCCAAAGAACCACTCCTAGCGCCAAAATCCTTAGTTGAATAGTTATTTCACTAACCTAGACTCCCAATCGTAGGCATAACACTATATCCATGCAACTTTAGGACTCCAGTTGTATGCATAAGCCTACAAGGGAGCAATTGTAGTCCCAATTTCTCAGTTTTGTGCCTGCAACTGTGAAATGTGTGCCACCTTTTCAAGGATAAACTCTAGAGCATTACCTAGAACTTGATGAAACTTTCCAAAACAATAAATGACACAAATACAAAAACTCTAACAATAAACTTGATTAAGGACTTAACCTAACAAATCCTAGCCATGACAGACATTTTTTCAAACACATGGTGAACATGTAATCTGTAGGTCATGAATGCATATCTAATCATAGGTTTTTGAAACTTATCTAAGAATCACCAAGGTCTAATTCCCTCTCATAATAGTTGTAATGAAATTTGTTATTCCATGCATTCATCAACCAATCAAAAGCTTATAAAACCATATAAATAACCATAGATACAATACATCATATAACCAACATATAACCAGCTTATAGCCATAATAGAACCATGGCCAAGCATCTATAAGATAACCATCATAATCAATACATATGCTCATAGATCACAATAGGGAAATACCTCATATTAACATATGAAAATTCCAACCAATTCAGGGACTTCCATGTACCACTCGACCATAAATTGGGTTGAACCAAATCTTTCTTTCATCCAATCACCCTCACGCCATATTCCAAGACTGAATGTGGGACTCACAACAAAACAACTAGGCTTCCTCAGGCTTTACCGCAATCCCACCAAAATCGGTCAAGGGATTCCTAGGCCTGAAGCAAGCACCTACACAACCAGGCTTTATTGCAATCTTGCCAAAATTGGTCAAGGTATTCCTACGCCCAAACAAAGAAACATACACTATCAAGCTTTACCGCAATCCCACCAAAACTGATCAAGGGATTCCTAGGCCCAAAATGAGATTGGATGCCTCTGGGTTTCTTCACTAATACCTTGAGGAATTTTTCCATCTCCACCCTTAGGCTTTACCACAATCCTGCCATTACTGGTCAAGGGATTCCTAGGCCCTTGGGAATTTTCCAGAGACCACCGTACCCAAATCCAAAACCATATGTAAATACAAATCTCAACCAATTAAAAGAACCCCATCACACCATATCTATCTGGAAATGGAAAGGAAATGATAAAACTACTGTAACACTTGCAAGTATTCCTATTGAAGCTACCTAATCCAACACTTCCTTGTTTGTCCCTTGATTTCCTTTGCTTTCTTTTCCTTCTTTTTCCTCCCTTTCTCCAATGCTAGAGTGCTCCAAGAATGCTCTAAGTGTGCAAGAGTATGAGAGAAATAATAGAGAAAGATACCAAAAGTGAACTAAAAAAAAAAAATTCCATTGATCCTCATAAGCCTTTTTATTATTAAGACCTCTATTTTCTTCATTTTCCTTTAATTTCCCTCTCATGCAATTTTGTGACCTTTCACCTTCCTTTTCTCCTATTTTCCATTATTTTCATAAATAGCTATCAATTAATGCCTCTTGTCCTTTTCTAATGCCTTTTCCAATTTCCATAGCCATTAATAAACTGAAAGTGACATCCACTACTATGTGTTGCCCAACATTCATCTTGGAATACGTGTCCTACGACCTTGCTCTTATTTTTCCTTTATTTACTTTATTACATGAATTTATAACCCAGGTTTATTACACAATGGTTGAAAAACCAGACCCACTTGAACAGGACAACGACCAATCGAGCTACGGATATCTCCAGTATAGTTGTGTTGCACATAAGGAAGACTTTTATCCCAGGTTTGTGGATGCTTGGAGTTGTATACGTGTAGGATGTACACATTCATCATGTTGACGACCTCTGTCTAACCATCAATATGGGGATGCAATGCAGTCGATTTGGTGAGCTTAGTGTCAAATAATGTCCAAAGGATCGACCAGAATGTACTCAGGAACCTGATCTTCTGATCTGATATAATGGTATGCGGGATTCCAAAATGTAATCATACTCTTTCAAATAAGTGTTTGGCGGTCTCCCATGTTGTGATGCTCTTCTTGCAACCCAACAGTATGGCCATATTAGAAAATTTATCCATGACCACAAATACACAATCGTTACCATGCTTCGTAGAAGGGAGGCCTGATAGATAATTGATGGATATGGATTCCCAGGGCTAGCTGGGAGTAGGCAGAAGAGTGTATAGACGTTGCTTCTTGATGTGTGGCCCGGAAATGGCACAGGAAATGCAGGATCTAATATATTTTCCAACGTCCTATCATAGTTTTGGCGAATAAAAATATGTTTGTAGTACAACCATAGTTTTCTCCATGAAAAAGTGTCATGCAACTCAATTGTAGTGTGCCTCCCAAATCAATTTGGAACACTTGCTTGAAGGAACACAAAGGTGGCCCAGGTAACATAATAATATGTCCTAAAGTTCAAAATCTAGAACTTTCATTTCCATCCACTAACATCTAGTAAGTGGTGGTGGAGTTTGGATCATTATTCTATAGTTGTGGCCATCAAGAGGTCTCGTGGCCACAAGAGTTGAGAACAGTAGTTAGTGTTGTAACTAGGCGCCGACCAAGGCAATCTACAACATTATTGGTGTTTCTCTTCTTGTACTTAATGTTTAAGTGAAATTGTTTTAGATATGTAGACCAATTTTGATGGAAATCATTCTTCAACTTCCCTTGTATTTTTTGAACTAAAGAGGTCAATGATCTATGTGGATGACCGTTTCCTTCCTTAGGATGTAATGTTTCTATTGTCAGCGAACCTGCGCGATAGAATACATTTCTTTATCATAGGTGGGGTACTTGAAAATTTTATCAAAAAGTTTCTCACTGTGATAGGCCACTGGATGACCTTGTTGGGTGAGAACTACACCAATAGGATAATCGGAGGTGTTTGTATTGATTTCAAATGCATATTTCAAGTCTATAAATTTGAGTACAAGGGAAAAGAAGAGGCAGTACTTTAGCTCAACGAATGAATTATGTTGGGACTCATACCAACAAAAATTCTTTTGCTCTACCCTTGGTAACCTAACTAAAATTCCAAGTGATATGGGAGAATCCCAATACAAACCTCCGATAAAAATTGGCAAGTCCCAAAAAGCTGCAAAGCTCTATGAGACTGGTCGGGGCTGGCCAATCCAAAATGACTTGGATCCTATCCACATGCACACCTTTCTCATTTATGATGTAACTCCTATATTGGACCTGGACCATACCAAAGGTGCATTTCTCCATGTTAGCACATAGTTTGTGTTATCGCAACGTCTAAAGGACATTTGCAAGTGCTCTTCCCAACTCTTGTTGAAAATAAGAATTTCGTCCATATATACAACCACAAACGAGTTGGTGAAAGCTCGCAAGATTTCATCCACCAGTCTCATTAAAGTAGCAGGGGCATTTGTCAACCCGAAAGGCATGACCAACCATTCAAAAAGGCCCTCATTGGAATTGAAGGCAACCTTCCATACATCTCAGGGCTCTATTAGAACCTTATAATAGCCAAACTTCATATCGATCTTACTGAAATACTTCACCCCCCTTGAGGTAGTTAAGAAGGTCAGCAATCTGCGAGATTGGATACATGTTCCTGATAGTGAATTTATTCAGTGCCTTATAATCAATGTATAGCCTCTAGGCCCCATACTTCTTTTGTACAAGTACAATCAGGCTCCCACAAGGTAAGGAACTTGGTTGGATGCGCCCTTTTGTAATAGCCCCTGGATCTTCCGCTTGATCTCTTCATTTTATATAATGGAGTGACAGTGTATCAACCAATTAGGGAGAGGTTCTCTAGGGGTAAGATCGATCGAATGCTTGACCTGACAATGTAAGGGAACCCATGTTAGTGAGGAAAATATGTCCCTGTTTTCTTCCACAACCTTATCCACCTGCTTTTTCTGCATGGGAGAACCCATGGATGTGGCCACGATCTTCCCCTTACTCTGAGACTGAATAAAAAATAAAACAACTTTCTCGGTATGGGAGATGATCTTACTGCATTTCATATCGGAGATCAAAGAGATGGGGGTAGGTGAGGCTACCTATTGTATCTTGTATAACATATTGCCCAAAGTAATAATAACAATGTGAGGCCTAGACTCATACACATAATGACACTTCCACAAGTATGTTGGCCTAAAAATACATCACAAACTTTAAGAGGAGCAACATCACACAGTACCTCATCTGTGAAGGGCTTGATGTTGTAGGGAAGGAGACATTGTTGGTTGACGCAAAGATCTTGTCCTTGGTGAAGCCACCTGATGGTGTATGAGTGCAGGTGTGGTCTGTTTGGTAGTCCCAACTTCTTCACGACCTCTGCAAAAATGAGGTTATTTTTAGCTCCCTCTATTGATAATGAACTGCAGCGGTGAACCCTTCACCTACATTACTGAGTGGAAGAGACGCTCCCCCTCATATGGATATTTGGGCTCAATATTCTAAAACTTAGTGGTGGTGACGATGGCACTAAGTTCGACACCAATAATTTTCTTCCCCTTGTCATTCCCCTTGTCGGGTTTTGTATTAGAATCATAACATGCATCAGACTTTGAAGCTTTCCTCTCGGGCACTAGTGATTTCTTGGCACAACACTCAATTGTCTTATGAGTGGGTCTCTTTTGGAACTCACATCACTTTCATGTGTCCTTCTTCATCTTCATGGTGCCATTATTTTTTTGCATCTTTAATGGGTTTTCCTGGGTCGCACCACCTTGGCTATGTCCTTTTTTTATGGTTTGGGGGAACTCTTGCCCTGCCTCTGATTCGTAGATCCAAAGTTGCACTTCTTTTGTTCAATTTTTTGTTCAATCTTGGCAGCATATCGGTACGCAGCACCAAGTGAGGAGATGTCCAAGAACTCCATTTATTCCTTAATATATCTATACAGAAAACCGCGATACTTGAGATCTAGATGTCGCTCAGGGTATTTGGTACTAAAATTTGTACATAGAGTACGAAAAACATTTGGTAACCCATGCACATCTGGTCCCTTTATTGTCGTAGTGTGGTCCATTATATGTACTTGTCCTCGTAGCTCCCCACGAAGTAATAATGTTCCTTGACAGGGTATCGGAAATAGTTCCAATAAGGGGCATGTGTAAATAGAGAGGGTTCCTTGGCCCTTTTCTCACAATAAGTTTCCCACTAGTCCTTGACATGGGGTGCAACCTTAAGCAGTGCAAAAGTCATATTCTCCTTATCAGAGAAACTATGGACAAAAAAATAACCTTCCAACAGTTTCAACCATTTATCTACAATATATGAATCTATTTTACCTTCGAATATATGGATATAGAAGTCCACTTGTACCTTGAAGGGGGCGGTGCCTCTGAAGTGACTGTTGGATGAAGATGCATCGTCGATGGGCATCCACAGAAGGATCTGGGAAAATTTTTCCATCATTGTGTTCCTTTGTTGCTCGAGGGCTTCTTCGAGAAATATTTTGAAAGGATATCCTACTCCCTTGTCTTTCTTTTATTCCGCCATGGGAGGTCGTCGGGATCGGTGAGGCTGGTCTTGCAAAGGTTCAACCAGTTCGAGCCCTAACTCCTTATACCTCGACCTCATTGGGGACATGCAGAGAAAAATAGAGAAATATCATACCATTATGATACCATTGATCTATATTTATGAATGAAATAAATGAAATACAAATATAACCAAAAACAAAGAGATACAGCGAAACAGAACTTCGATTTACTAAAAACAAAGTACGGAAAATTGTTTACATGTAGAATGGAAATAAACTAGTTTATGCGATAGGAGCTTATCTCTGAGAATAGATGTGGTAGTTACATGCCTAATAAATTGTGTTACAATGATGATCGAAGGCATATTTATTATTGAGAAACAATGGAAAATCCTAAACGTCAAAAATCCTAACACTAGGAGATGAAGTGCCAAAATTATTTGGGCCTCATTGGGGTAAATTGGTACATCAACTTCCCGAGGTCGTAACTTTGGCATACGATATTTTTTGACCCATATGATACCTCATTAGAAATTTCTAACCGTGGAATAAAACTTTCGACTGCAAGCCCCTTCCATTATTTTAAGCTTTCTCATTTTCCAAAAATCATCGTTTAGGGCCTCAATACGGCTCCAAAAGTTCAGGACCCGAAAAATGCCAAAAATAGTAAATTGTGCTATAATTAAGGAAAATTAAAGAAACAATGGTAGGGTTCCATGTGGAATAGGTGGGTGGCCAGCAATATCCACCTAGATCAATCATTCCCCCTTAGGAAGCAATGGTCTCCATTTCATTGAGTGCCTCCATGAGATGGGGAAAATTGTGTTGAACTTGGTCCCTGGTGAGCCACTTGCCTTGGTGTAGCAGTTGGCCATCTTTGACAACCCAATATAGTTGGATATTTGGCTGGCATGTGTTCTTGATTTGCGTGTCCATTATTCGATCAGTTTTGGCATGTTCCATGTTGTATAGGTTTAGCTTTGTTAGTATGAGTTCTTCAACAATGTTTAATGTGTCCAATAATAGTGGAAAGTACGGCCGAAGGCAGTCCACATTGAACATTGGGTGCAGGCCAAGGAATTGGGAAATACTGAGCTCAAAAGCATTGTCTCCTACAACCTTTGTGATCATGTAATTCCTATATTAGAGTGGTTTGAGCTTTCAATGGGCTCCAGTAAGGATTTCTTTCTGCAAATGCAACCAAACTTTGTCACCCGCCTAAAACTTGTGTGGAACCCGATGTTGATCATGTCATTGTTTGTAATCGGCATTAGACTTATCCAATATGTCGTGCACTTGCTGGCGCAATTTTTGGATGCATTAAATAAACCGAGTTGCTTTATCAGCCTTATTTTGTACATGTGTGGATTTTGTCTGTGTATTCGCATGAGGCATGGCAACCTCAATTAAGCACAATGGTTCAAAACCCAAACCCACTTGAAAATTATTGACGCCAATTAAGCTATGGAGAGATCTATTATAGTTGTGATGCACATAAGGAAGGCTATCATCCCAGGTTCGAGGATGCTTGGATTTGTACATGCGTAGGACGTGCACTATCATCCTATTGACGACCTATGTTTGGCCATCAGTCTGGGGATGGAATGCAGTCGAATTGGTGAGAATGGTGTCCAATAATGTCCAGAGGCTCGACCAAATTGTAATCTCGGTCTGATATAATGTTCTGCATGATTCTAAAATGTACCCATACTCATTCAAAGAATATTTTGGTAGTGTCATATGATGTGATGCTCTTCTTGCAAGTCGACGGTATGGTTTTCTTACAAAATCTATCCACGACCACAAATATGCATTAATTACCATGCTTGGTAAAATTGAGGCCCGAAAAATAGTCCATGGAGATGGATTCCCAGGGTTGTATAGGAGTATGCAGACGAGCATACAGGTGTTGCTTCTTGATTGTTGGCTTGATGATGGCACAGGCAATGTAGGACCTGAAATATTTTCCAATGTACAGTCAGAATTTTGACCAATAAAAATAATTTTGTAGTAAAACCACAATTTTCTCCACGCCTAAGTGTCCTATGACCTAACTGTAGTGCGCCTCCAAAATCACTTTGGCACTCTCGCTTGAAGGAACACAAAGGTGGCCCAAATAGCATAACAATGTGTACTAGAGGTGGAAATTTGGAACTTTCTTTCCATCCACTAACATCTAGTAAGTGGTGGTGAACTATGGATCATTCTTGTATATTTGCGGCCATCCATAGGTCTCATGCCCACAAGGGTTGAGAATAGTAGTTAGTGTTGAAATTGGGGGTTGACTAAGGCAATCTGCAACATGATTGGTGTTTTCCTTCTTGCACTTAATGTTCCAGTGAAATTGCTAAAGATATGTAGACCACTCCTGATGGTGATAATTTTGTAACGTCCCTTATGTATGTATGAGCTAAAGTGGTCGGTGATCTGTGTGGATAACCGTTTCCTTCCCAAAATGTAATGTTTCCATTTTCGGCAAGTTTTCATGATAGAATACATTTTTTTATCTTAGGTTGGGTACTTGGGAATTGTATCGGAAAGTGTCTCAATGTGATAGGCCATCAGATACCATTTTTGGGTGAGAACTACACCAATAGCATAGTCATATGGGTTTGTCTTCATTTCAAATGGTTGTTGCAAGTATGGAAATGTGAGTGCAAGTGCAGAGTAGAGGCGGTGCTTCAGATCAACAATGCCTTCTATTGGGACTCGAACTAGAAAAAAAATTATTTCACTCTGCCCTTGGTAACCTGACTCAAAGTCAAAGTTATACAGGAGAATCCCAATATGAACCTCCAATAAAAATTGGCAAGGCCCGAAAATCTGTGAATCTCTATGAGAGTGGTTAGGGTTGGCCAGTCCTGAATGACTTGGATCTTAGCCAGATCCACATGTACGCCTTTATCATATATGATGTAACCCAGATATTGGACCTAGCACATACCAAAGGTGCATTTCTCTAGGTTGGCACATAGTTTGTGTTGCCGCAGGGTATTACGGACCTTTGCATGTGCTCTTCCCAAATCTTGTTGAAGATAAGAATTTCGTCCAGATATACAACCACAAATGAGTTGGTTAAGGTCTGCAAGATGCCATCCATCAACCTCATAAAAGTAGCAGGGGCATTTTTCAACCCAAAATGCATGACCAACCATTCAAAAAGGCCCTCCTTGGATTTGAAGGTGGTCTTCCATACATCTGTGGGCTCTAATGGAACTTGATAATAGCAAAACTTCATATAGATCTTGCTGAAATAATTTCCCCCCTTAAGTTGGTGAAGAATGCCATCAATCTACGAGATTGGATACATGTTCCTGGCAGTGATTTTGTTCAATGCACGATAATAAATGCAGAGCCTACAGGTCCCATCCTTCTTATGTACAAACAGGCTCCCACAAGGTGAAGAACTTGGTAGAATGTGCCCTTTTTGCAGCAAATCCTAGATCTGTTGTTTGATCTCTTCATTTTCTAGAATAGAGCGGTAGTATATCGACCCATTTGGTAGAGGTGATCGGGGGGTCAAATCAATCAAATGATTGACCTGGTAGTTTAAGGTCGCCCATGTGGGTGAGTAGAATATGTCCCTATTTTATTCCACAACCTTATCCACCTACTTCTGCTGCATGTAGGAACCTTTCCTGGGGGCCATTAATGTGGCCACGATATTCCCTTTACTGTAAAAGCAAGTAAAAAAGAAAACAAATTTCTCAGCCTGGGATATGACATTAATCTAATGTTTAGAAGAGATCAAAGAAATGGTGATAGGCGAGGGTACCTCTAGTATCATGTATAACTTATTGCCCAAAGTAATAATAATAGTGTGAGGCCTAGACTCATACACACCATGACGCTTCCACAAGAATGGTTGGTCTAATATTACATCACAAACTTCAAGAGACGCAACATCACACAATACCTCATCCATGAATGGTTTGATGTTATATGGAAGGCGACACTGCTAGCTAACGCGGATATCTCATTGTTGGTGAAGCCACTTAATGGTGTACGATTACAGGTGTGGTGTGGTCGGTAGACCCAACCACTTCATGACCTTTGATGAATTGAGGTTATTTTGTCTCATGTTGTCGACAATGAAATGTAGCAGTGAACCCTTCACCCACATTTGTGAGTGGAAGAGACTCTCCCCTTCCTTCTGATCTTCGAGCTCAATATTTTGGACCTTGGTGGTGGTAATGGTGGCACTGGGTTCTACGCCAATAATCTGCTTCCCCGTGTCATTCCAATTTTTTGGTTTTGGCTCATAATCATAACATGCATTGACTCTAAAAATTTTAGCTCGACCACCAGTGACTGCTTGGCACGACACTCATTTGTGTTGTGAGTGGGGCTCTTATGGAAGTCACACCACTTTCATATGTCTTTCTTCATCTTTGTGGTGCCATTCTGTGCTTGTGTCTTTGATGGGTTGTCTTGGGTTGCTCCACCTTGGATTTATCCTTTGTGTTTTGGTTTAGGGGCGCTCTTTTTGTGCTTCTGATAAGACTCCCACAATAATCTTCCCACTAGTCCTTGACATGAGGCGCAGTGCAAAAGTAATATTCTCCCTATCATATAAACTATGAACCAAAAAGTAACCTTCCAATAGATTCAACCATTTATCTACAACATCTACAACTATTTGACCTTCAAATATAGGGATATCAAATTTCACTTGTACCTTGAAGGTGGCAGCACCTCTGAAGGACTACTGGATGAAGATGCATCTTTAGTGGGCATCCGCCAAAGGATTTGGGAAAAGTTGTCCATCAACAAGTTCCTTTGTCGCTCGAGGGATTCTTCGAACAATATTTTGAAACGATCTCATGCTCCCTCATCTTTCTTTTCTTCTTCCATGGGAGGATGTCAGGGTGAGTAAGGTTGGTCTTTGCAAAGGTTCAACCAGTTCGAGCCTTAACTCCTTATACCTTGACCTCGTTGGGGAAATGCACAAAAAAAATAGAGAAAGAGTAGACAACTCTGGTACCACTGATCTGAATTTATGAAGGAACGAAATGAAATACATATATAAACAGAAACACATAGATATAGTGAAACAAAACTTCAATTCATTAATAACAAAGAACTGAACATTGTTTACATGTAGAATGGAAATAAACTAGCTCGGACGATGGTAGCTTATCTCTGAGAAGATATGTGGCAGATACATGTCTTCTGAACTGTGTTAAAATGAGGCTCGAAGGCCTATTTATTATTGATAAACAATGGAAAATTCCAAACATCCAAAAACCCAACCCTAGGAGATGAAGCGCCAAAAGTCTGTGGGCCCCGTTGGGTAAATTGGTGCATCAACTTCCAGGGGTTGTAACTTTCACATACGATCTTTGTTTGATGCGTATGTTACCTCATTGGAAAGATATATCTGAGTACTACAACTTTTGACTTTAAATATTTGGGGTTGGCTACGTGTTTTTCTATTTTCCAAAAAAAAACCATCATTTAGGGCCTCAAAACAACTCCAGAAGCCCACAACCCAAAAAAATTCCCAAAATAGTAAATTGTGCTACAGTTAAGGAAATTGAAAGAAAAAATGGTGGGGGTCCAAGTGGAATAGGTAGGTGACCACCAATATCCACTTAGATTATTCCTCCCCACTTAGGAAGCAATGGTACCTATTGCGTTGAGTGGATCCATGAGATGGGAAAACTTATGTTGAACTTGGTCCCTAGTGAGCCACTTGCCTTGGTGCACGAGTTGGCCAGCTTTGACAACCCGATATAGTTGGATATTCAGCTGGTGAGAATTCTTGATTTGTGTGTCCATGATCCAATCAATTGTGGCATATTCCATGATGTATGGGTTTTGCTTTGTTGGTGTGAGTTGTTCTGCAATGTCTGATGTGTCTAGTAATGGTGGAAAGAATGGTAAAAGGAGGTCCACATTGAAAATTGGGTGCAGGCCATGGAATCGCGGAATTTTGAACTCAAAATAATTGTCTTCCATAGCCTTTGTGATGGTTTAAGGCCCATATTAGCATGGTTTCAGCTTTCGTTGGGCACCAATAAGGTGTTCTTTCTGCAAATGCAACCAAACTCTGTCGCCCACCAAAAACTTGTGTGGCACTCGATGTTGATCATGTCGCTAGTTGTACTTGTAATTGGACTTATCCAAGATGTCGTGCACCTACTCACAAATGTTTTGGATTTGTTCAATAAACTAGATTGCTTTGTAAGCCTCAGACCATACATGTGTGGATTATGTCTGTGTAGTTTCATGAGGAATGGCAACATCAATCAGACACAATGGTTGAAAACCCGAACCCACTTCAAAAGGACTATGATCAATCAAGCTATGGAGGGATTTTTTGTAGTTGTGTTGCACATAAGGAATGCTCTCATTCCAGGTTCGTGGATGCTTGGAGTTGTACATGTGTAGGGTGTGTACTTTCATCCTGTTGATGACCTTTGTCTAGCCATCAGTTTGGGATGGAATGCAGTCGACTTGATGAACTTAGTGTAGAATAATGTCCAGATGCTCAAGCATAATGTGCTTAGGAACCTGCTATCTCGATATGATATAATGGTCGGTGGGATTCCTAAATGTACCCATACTCGTTCAAATAAGAGTTTGGCAGTGTCCTATGATGTGATGCTCAACTTGCATGCCGATAGTATGACTATCTTATAAAATCTATCCATGACCACAAATACACAGTCATTACCAGGCTTGGTAGAACGGAGGCCCAATAAAAAATACATGTAGATGGATTCCCAAGATTGGTTGGAAGTAGGTAGAGGAGTTTACATGCATTTCTTCTTGATGATTGGCTTGGAGATGGAATATGAAGTGTAGGATCTGATATATTTCCCAACGTCTTATCAGAGTTTTGGCCAAAAAAATACTTTTTTAGTAAAACAACAATTTTCTCCATGTTGAAGTGTCATGTGACCTAGATTTAGTGCACCTCCCAAATAAATTTGGCACACTAATTGAAGGAACACAAAGGTGACCTATGTAACATAATAATGTGTCCTAGGGGTGGAAATATCGAACTTGCTTTCCATCCACCATCATTTGGTAATTGTTGGAAAACTTTAGATCATTCTTTTACAGTTGCGACCATCTAGAGGTCTCATGGCCATAAGAGTTGAGAACAATAGTTAGTGTTGAAACTAGGGGTCGAATGATGCAATCTCCAACATGATTTGTTTCCTTTCTTGTACTTAATGTTCAAGTGGAATTGTTGCAGATATGTAGACCAATTCTGGTGATGATCATTCTGCAGCTTCCCTTGTGTCTGTATGAACATAAAATGTTGGTGATCTGTGTGGATGACCATTTCCTTCACTAGAATATAATGTTTCCATTGCTCATAAGCCTACACAATAGAACAAAATTCTTTAGCATAGGTGGGGTGCTTTCTAATTATATCAGAAATTGTCTCACCGTGATAGGCCTTTGGACGCCCTTACTAGGTGAGAGTTGCACCAATAGCATAGTAAGAGGGGTATGTCTCGATTTCAAAAGGTTGTTGCAGGCATAGAAAAGTGAGTATAGGTGCAGAAAAAAGGTGGTGTTTTATCTCAACAAACACCTTCTATTGGGACTCAGACCAGAAAAAAAAAAATTTCGCTCTGCCATTGGTAACCTGAATCAAAGGCCAAGTGATATGGGGGAATACCAATACCGAACCTTTGATAAAATTAGGCAAGACCCAAAAAATTTCAAAGCTCTATGAGAGTGGTCAGGACTAGCCAATCCCGAATTACTTAGATATTAGTCGTATCCACATACAAGCCTTGCTCATCTATGATGTAACCCAGATATTTGACCTGACCTATGCCAAAGGTAAATTTCTCTAGGTTGCACATAGATTGTGTTGTCGCAAGGTCTGAAGGACCTTTGTAAGTACTCTTCCTAACTATTTCTAAAGATAAGAAAGTAGTACAGATATATAAGCACAAATGATTTGGTGAAGGGTCACAAGGTGTCATCCATCAGTCTCATAAAACTAGCAAGGACATTTTTCAACCTGGAATCCATGACCAACCATTCAAAAAGGCCCTCCTTGGATTTGAAGGTGGTCTTTCATAAATTTTTTGGCTCTATTGGAACTTGGTTATAGCTATACTTTGGATTGATCTTGCTGAAATACTTGGTCCCCTTGAGGTGGCCAAAAAGGTCATCAATCTGCAATATTGGATACCTGTTCCTAACAGTTATTTTTTTAGTGCCTGATAATCAATGCAGATCCTTCAGGTCCCATCCTTCTTCTATATAAGTACAATTGAGCTCCCACAAGGTGATAAACTTGGTCAGATGTGCCCTTTTTGTAACAACTCCTAGATCTCCTGCTTGATCTCTTCCTTTTCTAGAATGGAGACGTGGTGTATCGACCCATTGGGTAGAGGTGCTCCAGGATTTAGATCGATTGAATTCTTGACCTGACAGTGTAAGGGAAAACTTGTGGGTGAGGCGAAGATATCCCTATATTCTTCCATGACCTTATCCACCTACTTCTATTGTGTGGAGTAACCTTTCCTGGGGGCCATGAATGTGGCCACAATATTCCCCTTACTCTAAGCAAGAATAAAAAAGAGAAGAAAAATTCCTGGTCTCAGAGATGATCTTACTGTATTTCTTAGCAGAGATTAAAGAAATGTCGGTAGGTAGGGCTACCTTTGGTATCTTGTAGCTACCTTTGGTATCTTGTATAACTTATTTCCCAAAATAATAATAACAGTGTCAGGACTAAACTCATACAAAGCATGACGCCTCCAAAAGTATGGTTTAACAATACATAATAAAATTCAAGAGGAGCAACATCACACAGTACCTCATCTATGAAGGGCTTGATGTTGTAGAGAAGCCAGAACTGTTGGCTGACACGGAGATGTCGTCCTTGGTGAAACAACTCGATGGTGTATGGTTGCGGGTGCGGTGTGGTTGGTAGGCCCAACCACTTCACAACCTCTACTGAAAGAGCTTATTTTAGCTCTTGTTGTCGACGATGAACTGCAGTGGTGAACCCTTCACCCACATTTGTGAGTGGAAGAGACGCAACCCCTCATCTAGATTTTCAGGCTCGTTATTTTGGACCTTGGTGGTCGCGACGGTGGCACTGGGTTCGACTTCAATAATCTACTTCCCCTTGTGGTTCCCCTTGTCATGTTTTGACTCAAAATCAGTACATGCATCATACTCTGAAGCTTTTAGCTTGGTCACCAGTGACTGCTTAAAACAACACTCATTTGTGTTGTGAGTGGGGCTCTTATGGAACTCACACCACTTTCCTATGTCCTTCTTCGTCTTCGTGGTTCCATTCTTTTTTTGCAACTTCGATAGGTTTTCCTAGATCGCTCCACCTTGGCTTTGTCCTTTTTTTCTATGGTTTGGGGGTGCTCTTGCCATGCTTCTGATCCGCATATCCAAAGTCGTGCTTCTTTCGTTCAATCTTGGAGGATTAGTGGTACGTGGCGCCAAGCGAGGATATGTCCAGGAACTTCATTTCGTCCTGAATGTTTTTGTGCATCCAACCATAATACTTGAGAACTAGATGTTGCTCAGAGTCTTTGATACCCAACTTTTTTCATACAGTATGAAAAACAATTGTGATCTCATGCACGTCTTGGTCCCTTTGTTGTCGTAGTGTGGTCCACTGGATGTACTTGTCCTCATATTTCCCAATGGGGTATTATTGTTCCTTAAGAGCGTCTCAGAAATATTTCCAAGAGGGGACGACTATAAACAGAGAGGGTTCTTAGGCCCTTTTATTTTTATTAGTTTCCCACGAGTCCTTGACATGGGGGGTAGCCTTTAGCAATGCAAAAGTAACCTTCTCCCTCCCAGAAAAACTATGGACTAAAAAATAACCTTCCAATAGGTTCAACCATTTATCCACAAAATATTCATCTATTTGACCTTATAAAATAGTTATATTGAAGTTCACTTATACCTTGAAGGGGGCGGCGCCTCCAAAGTTATTGTTGGATGAAGATGCGTCACTAGTGGGCATTCGTCGAAGGATCTAGGCAAAGTTGTCCTTCATCACTTTCCTTTGTCGCTCAAGGGATTCTTCGAGCAATGTTTTTAAGGAAAATTCTACTCCCTCATCTTAATTTTGTTCCTCCATGGGAGGTCGTTAGCGAGGCCGGTCTTGCAAGGTTCAACCAGTTCAAGCCCTAACTCCTTATACCCTGACCTCATTAGGGACATGCACAAAAAAACAGAGAAAGATCAAACCGCTCTAATTTCACTGATCAATATTTATGAAAGAAAGAAATGAAATATAAATATAAATAGAAACATAAAGATACAATGAAACAGAACTTCAATTCATTAATAACAAAGTACTGAAAATTGTTTACATGTAGAATGGAAATAAACTAGCTCGGGTGATGGTAGCCTGTCTATGAGAACAAATGTGGTGGATACATGCCTTCTAAATTGTCTTACAATGAGACTCAAAGGCTTATATATTATTGAGAAATAATGGAAAACCATAAACATCCAAATATATAACCCTAGGAGATGAAGCTCCAAAAGTTTGTGGGCCCTGTTGGGGTAAATTGGTACATCAACTTCCCGTGGTCATAACTTTGGCATATGAACTTAGTTTGACACGTATGATACCTCGTTAGAAATATATATCTGAGGAATAAAACTTTTGACTGCAAACCCTTATTACAAATAAATATTTTTCCTATTTTCCAAAAAAAAATGTCATTTAGGGCCTTAAAACAGCTTCGGAAGTTCAAGACCCGAAAAACTACCAAAAATAGTAAATTGTGCTACAATTAAGGTAACTACAAGAAAAAATGGTTGGGGTCCAAGGGGAATATTTGGGTGGCCACCAATATCCACCTGGATTAGTCCTCCCCCTTTAGGAAGCAATGGTCCTGATTACGTTGAGGGCCTCCATGAGATGGGGAAAATTATGTTGAACTTGGTTCTTGCTGAGCCACTTGTCTCGGTGTAGGAGTTGGCAAACTTTTGTTAGTTTTTGTAGAAAAATGTGTGTTCTGGCCTTAAAATTTTTTGGAGATGCTAGAATACATGAGTATTTCCTTGCAAAGCAAATCTTCGACTAGACGCAGTAGTTTTGCGGCAGTTTTCCAGAGCACAACTAGCATCAAGAGGAAGAATATTACACACTGAGGGAAAATTTTCCTCGAGGAACTGCTAGTCTCAAGAAGTTCGATTTCCCTTGCATATCAGCAATCGTTGTGGGTAGATTATCTCACTCCAAAAGGGAGTGCATAGAGATGAGCAACAACTGAGTATAAGGGAAAAGGAGATTTTCGGCATTTTTAGTTGAGATGGCCACAGCTGAGCTTTGGGATCAAGACAGGTTGTATGGAGCTTCCAACTATGTGATATAGAAGGCAAGGATTTCTTTCCTTCTAAAGGATTATGATTGCAAAGCATATATTGATAACGTGGTAGATATCCCCACAAATCTAGATCAGTTGAAGCAGTACAAGAAGGATATGGTGAAGGCAAATATATTTGTCCTTTATGGAGTTCAGGATCATGTGGTATCTCACATAGCGGCCCTAGGAATGACCAAAGAAATGTGGGACTCTCGTTCCACGCTATACCAGGGATCTTATGAGCAATGGAATATGTACTTAGAAGAGAATATAAGATGCACGAGGATGCAGAAAGGGGAGCGCATAGACCCTTTCCTTACCAGGATTCAGGAGATCCGAGATGAGCTTGTAGCTGTCGGGTCAGCACCTCAACCTACAGAGCTAGTACAAGTAGCTCTCAACTTTGTCTCCGAGGAGTGGCAGGTATTTGTCCAAAGTATTGGGCAAAGAATCATTGCCAAGATGGGACAGAATGTGGGCGGACTTGCAGTAGGAGGATTTCAAGCTAATCTGATGAAGAGCACCATCAGTGGTAGCAACAGCAACAGTGGATCGAAGGAGGTAAAGGAAGAGGATAATGTGGCCCTCGCATCGAAGGGTCCTAGTCATGCATAGGGGGAGCGTAGGAACAATAAGGACTTGTCGAAGATCAAGTGCTTCAAATGTTGGGAGCTAGGCCACTACAATTCTCAGTTTCCTCTTAGGAAGAAGGAAAAATAGGAGAAGCAGGACCAACAGGCAGCTACTGCTGAGATCGATAGGCTGTCCTCCAGGATGAAGGACGATTTCACCATGATTGTTGACATCCCTCTAGGACTAAGGTGGGGTAACTTGGTTTTGTAGCCCCAGAGTGCTACAGTTGGGCAATATTATTAAGGAGGTCCACCTCTTGAATCAATACCTTGCTATGGGAACCCACGATATTCAGTAGCAAGATGGACCAGTGGCAGTTGATGCAGTCAGGTGCTAGAGCGACAATTGTAGAGACTACTTGCAGTCAGATGTTGTGGAGCGTAGTGCAGAGTTTGTAGCAGTGTAGTTGGCATGGTGCATATACAGTAGTAGCACAGAGCCTTCAGTGACAGCGCAGAAGCTAGTAGCAATCAGAACTCGACTGACAGATACATCATATTGAACGCAGTTGGTTCACTATTTTGGATTTTTTTTTTGTTAGATATGTTGCAGTTGCAGCAACACCAAATGAGAGGAAATTGCAGTGTTGGCAGCAATTCGGTAGGGTCATAAGTAGCACAGATGCACCTCATATCAGATTTGCACAGTGGTTGGTGGGCAGCAACATGACAGGAGATGGTGCAGAATTAGTGTATTGCTCCAGAGATGCAACAATACTAGAATACATTCCTCGCTAAGAGGGAGTGTTAGTTTTTGTAGCATCGTATGTGTTATAGCCTTGAAATTTTTTGGAGTGGCTATAATACATGAGTTCTCCAAAACCACGAAATCGTGTCTGCAAATTCCACCTAGAGATGACTTAATTAGATTATTAGACATTTTTTTAATTATTTTCTAAGTCTAAACTTAGGGAATATGATTAATTAATCATAATAAATTAAGTCATGGTGTGAATGTTCTAGAAAGTCACATCGATTGATTTATGTTTAATCCTAGCCATTGATTAAGATCTAATCTAGTTCATTGAAGTCTCAATGAAGTATTATAGGAATAAGTCGATATGGCTTGGAGAATTCATTGGAGACACTTGAGCAATTCGATTTTTCTAGGAAATCGATTTCCAGAGTAGCAGTGTTTTGTTGTCGAAAGTGATTCAATGAGATCGAAGCAGTGAGACAGGGGTAGATATAGTGAAGCCGAAGGAGGCATTCCAGATCTGGTGAGTGCATTAACAGAGAGGTAGAGAAGCCACAGTGAGGCTAACGCAGTGGTAGCGCAATAGCTTCAGTGGAAAATTCGTATTTGTTGGAGGAGAAGTAGTGATTCAGTGCCGGAATTTGGCCAGAGCTTCTAGAGGCCAAGAGGGTTATTTTATCAGACAACATCTGATGAGACAGCTTGCGGTGATGCAGTTCTATGCTGAGTGACGTAGAGCTTGCATGAGGGTGACATAGTGACTGCGTAGAGGAAGTTTGGACAACTCCATTTCGAGTTGAGATCAGTGCATGGATTCGCCTATGGAGTGAGTAAATTCCTTACTAGATATTTTTTCCAGTTTTTCTCTGTAGTATTTCCAATTTGGGAATCCAATTGTACTCAGATATTTCACTACTACATAATAATAAAATCCTCAGTTGTTGCACCGGTTTTCCCGAGTTGGGTTTTTTCGGGAACATTGGTCCAAAAATAACGGTGTTATTTGTGTGTGTGAATATATTTCTTCCTGCATTTATTTTTATTCAACAAATTATTTGTGTAGGTTGTAGTGTGATTGATTCAGTGTTTTCTGCAGAAAAATGCTAATAAATTGTTAAGAGGTAATTTAACAATTAGTAAAATTATTTCAAGTTGTTGCAATAGGATCTAGGGTTAACTGAAATTTCATAGCTTTGACAACCCAATACATTTGGATCTTATGTTGGCGAGTTTTTTTTATCTTCATGTTCACGATCTGATCAGTTTTGGCATGTTCCATGTTGTCTTGGTTTAGCTTTGTTGGTGTTAGTTTTTCTCCAATGTCTGATGTGTCCAGTAAATGTGGGACGTATGGCCGAAGGCAGTCCACATTGAACACTGGGTGCAGGCCAAGGAATGGGGGAATTTTGAGCTCAAAATAACTGTCTCCCACAACGTTGGTGATGATGTAAGGCCCATAACAGAGTGGTATGAGCTTCTGATGGCTACGGTAAGGTGTTCTTTCTGCAAATGAAACCTAAATTTTTCGCCCACTTGAAATTTATATGACACCTGATTTTGATCATGCCACTGCTTTTACTTGGCATTGGACTTATTCAAGATGTTGCACACCTGTTGGCGGATGTGTTGGATGTGTTCAATAAAACGGGTTACTTTATTAGCCTCAGAATGTACATGTGTGGATTATGTTTGTGTAGTCGCATGAGGCATAGCAACATCATTTAGAGACAATATTTAAAAACTGAGACCCACTTGAAAAAGACTGTGGCTAGTCGAGCTATGGAGAGCTTTGTTATAGTTGTGTTGCACATAAGGAAGGCTCTCATCCTAGGTTCCTAGATGCTTGGAGTTGTATATTCGTAGAATGTGCACATTCATCTTGTTGGAAACCTCTATATGGCCATCATTTTGGGGATGGAATGCAGTTGACTTGGTGAGCTTAAATCCCAATAATGTCTAGAGTCTCGACCAAAATATGTTAAGGAACCTGCTAACCCAATCTGATATAATAGCATGCGAGACTCCAATATGTTCCCATTGTCATTCAAATAATATTTTGGCAGTTTCCTCTATTGTGATGCTCTTCTTGCAAGCCGACAGTATCGCCATATTAGAAGATTCTTCCACAACCACAAATACACATTCATCACCGTGATTTTTAGAAGGAAGGCTTGACAGATAGTCCATTGAGATGGATTCCCAAGGTTGACTAGGAGTAGGAAGGGGAGTGTACAGACATTGCTTCTTGACGGTTGGCTTGGCGATGGCATAGGAAGTGCATGATCTAATATATTTTCCAACATCATGTCGGATATTTTTCCCAAAAAAATAATTTTTTAGTACAACAACAGTTTTCTCGACACCGAAGTGTCCTGCGACCTGACTGTAGTGTGCCTCCAAAATCAATAAGGCACACTCACTTGAAGGAACAAAAAGGTGGCCTAGGTAGCATAATAATGCGTCATGGAGGTGGAAATCTAGATCTTGCTTTTTATCCACTAACATCTGGTAAGTGGTGGCAAACTTTGGACCATTCTTGAACAGTTGTGTCCATTTAGAGGTCTTGAGGCCACAAGAGTTCAGATCAGTATTTAATGCTACAACTGGGAACCGAATATGGAAATCTGCAACATGATTGTTTTTTCCCTTCATGTACTTAATGTTTAAGTGAAATTTTTGAAGATATGTAGACCACTTTTGATGGCGAACATTTTGCAACATCCCTTGTGTCTATATGAACTAAAGAGGTGGGTGATATGTGTGGATGATCGTTTCCTTCCCCATAATGAAATTGAGAATTTCTTGTTTATTTTTTCAACACTCCCTCTCAGAAAGAAAGGGATTGTTAACCACCCATATCTTGCACCTATGGAACTCGAAATTCCCTCTTGACAAAGCCTTTGTCAAAATTTCAGCATCTTGTTCCTCTGTCGGAATGTACGGTAGAAATTGTTGAGTCTCAAAAGTGTTTTCCATATTCATACATATTTCCATTATGTCATAACCATTCAGCTCTCATTTTATAACTATCTGACCTAAAACCCTACGTCAAGTAACCATTTTCATAAATATATGGGTTAGGATCCTTGTCTTCCAAAGTTATTTATTTTGTGTTTAAAGTGAATTTATGATTAGAAACTAGAAAATTAACATAGTTTCATATATCTATATGTGTTATGAGTTTTGTGACATGTGTAGGTCAAAAGGAAGCTTCTAAAAGACCTTTATGTGGCCTCCCAAAACCAAATTCGAATTTGAGTGGAGAAGATCATGGGATCATGAGGATAGGTGTCTCATTTCCTTTTTGTATTGAAACTATAAAAAGACATGTGTCTTATCATTTCCTATTTTGATTGTAGCTCTAGAGATAGAGGGAGAGATTCAAGGACTCTCATTAATGTGATAACTTCTCATATTTTTGTATAAATAGGGGAAGCTTTCTCCTATCAAGGGTAGTGAAAAATAGGAGAAGAAGAGAAAGGATTAGAGATTGTTTTGTAACAAAGCTTAAGATGGAATGGGATGTAGATTTGTGAGTTTATCAATAAAGAAGTTCAGTTCTTTGATGTTGTTTTGATTACAACTTTAAGGAGCTAAAGAATTTCACCAAATTGGTAGCAGAGGGCCCCTGCTATTCGAGGAAGTTTTGCATGTTTTCTAGATAAGTCATTTTCAATTATGTTTTGTCATATTTCCTTACTTATATTGCTTTCTGAAATCATAGCTTTTAGCATTATGTTTCATGTCATTTGCTTAGATATAGGATCCTCATGATATTACAGTTAGTCTCTTTCTCAAGCTCTTCCAATACATCTCTATTAAATGAATGGGATTCAATTGTGATATTCTGAGTTATTAGCATTTCATTTTCTGTTATTTAGTTAAAAAGAATATCCTCATTATACTGCAATTAGTCTCTTCCAAAAGCTTTTCCAATAAACTTCTAATTCGCAAATGAGACTAAGTTGTAATATTGTGAGTTATTGATTGTTTTGCTTTATAGAAGATCCTTATCACATTATGATTAATCTCTTTCAAAAGCTCTTCCAATAAACCTATATCAAATGAATGAGATTTCACTGTAATGTTCTAAGTTACTGTTTGTTTCAACATTTCATTTTATGTTTTAGGAGATCCTCATTGCATTAGAATTAATCTTTTTCACAAGCTCTTCCAACAAATCTCTAACTAAATGAATCAGATTAAGTTGTAGTGTTTTGAGTTACTTGTCATTTCATGAATGTTCATTTAGAAGCTGTAATATCCATGGATTAGGACTCTCTGTTTTCATCATTTCATAGTTAGGAACAGAACTTGCAAATAAAACTCTGCTTTAATTCATTTTACAACATTTCCTTTTCCTTCCTTTTAATTAGATTTAATCTCATCTTTCTAGTTTAGAGTAGAACACTAAAAATCAAAACATAAAACACCCAAAACAACAGTAAAACATCAAAACAATGAAGTAAGAAGTAGGTTTCTTAAGCACATATAGTGCACCACACTTCATCAGTTTACTAGCCCTGGTCGATAATTTATGTTAACAATTTAGGACACTAAATTGACTAAACAGAAACATTATCTACCTTTGCACACGGTCCTGTAGATGGTCATATCGGATATCTATATGCTTGGGTTGATTGTGAAATGCAGGATTTTAAGAGAGTTTTATGCAAATCTGATTATCACAGTAGATCACAGTTAGATCCATCATCTGACCGAATAGCCCCATAAGTATCTTTATCATCTAGATCACCTTACATGTTGCTTAACTTGCAGTCGTGTATTCTACTTCTGTCGAGCTAAGTGCCACAAATATTTGCTTCCTAATGTACCAGGAAACCATTACGGACCCAAAACTAAAAATTACAGCTGATGTACTCTTTCGGTATGATGGAATCCCTGCCCAATTCACATCTATGAAGCCACACAACTTCACTCCCTCTGTATGTATTTACCATAGTCCAAAATGGGTAGTGCCTCTGAGGTACCATAAAACATGCTTACTTGTCTTTGCAAATAATATGGTTGGCCTAACCATAGCTTAGCTCAGCGTGTTGACTGTATAACACATATCTGGTCATGTGTTCGCAAGATACATCAGTGAACCCACTAACTGCTGATAAATGGCAGCATCCACTTCTTCACCTGATGTGACATCCTCATTCCTCTAGTTGGTCTCTAGAGGCATCTCCATGGGGTTACAACTCCTCTCCATGCAGAATATCTACAGTGTCTCATTTGCATACTTGCCTTGCCATACTTCCAACCCGAGGAAGTAGTACATGATACCCATGTCCTTTATTTCAAATTCTCTTGCAAGATCTTCCTTTCAAGATCTGATCAACTATTAATTTCCAGTTAAAATCAAGATCATCAACATATAAGATAATAATAATCAATTTACCTTCTACCAAGATGTGATAGAGGTTTTCATTTGCTTCACTTTTGGTGATGCCCAAACCAATGAGATGGTTGTCGATCATGGTGTACCAAGCACGAGGTGCTTATTTGAGACCTTGTAGCACTCGCTTGAGCCTACACATATGAGATTCCCACTCAAATGTCTCAAAAAAATTTGGCTGATTAATGTACACCTCCTACTTAATAACCCCATCGAGAAATATTTTTTTTACATCCATCTAGTGGATATTCCACTCCATTTGTGCAGCCAGAGAAAGAATTGATCTAATGAATGAGTACCTTGCTATAGGAGAAAAGGACTCCTCATAGTCAATTCCTTCATCATGAGAGTACCCCTTGGCCACAAATTTTGCCTTGTGTTTCTTTATGCTTCCTTTTACTGCATGCTTAACCTTGAAGATCCATCTTGAACCCACAATTGATTTATCTACTAATCTTGGGACCAATTCCCAAAAAATTTTCTTTACAATGGATTCATATTCCTCCACCATTACATCAACCCATACATGTTGCTCTACTTCTTCCTCGAAAGAGGATGATGCAGTCTCTACAAGATCAGTCATTAGAGCCATGTAGCTAGTGTACCAATCAGGTGACCTTCTCTGCCTACACAAATTTGAAGGAGCCTCCACATTCACCCTCGCATCCTGCACAAGTATATTAGCTTCCCTGGACCTTTTTCTACCTTCTCTGGATGGTTATGCTTGAGTGGATGTCTCCACTCTCTGCTCCTTAATTTTTGGCTGCTCCAAAACTTCCTGAGGCTCCTCCTTTGAATCTAAAATCTCCTCTTCTGGTGGGATCTGAAGCTCCCTCTCAAGAGAGCACGAAATCTCTTTCTCCTCATCAAATTTTACATCCCTTCACACAACTGTCATTCTGAGGGATGACAGGTACATGTGGTAGTTGTGAGGAGTTTCTGTGTAACCCATGAATACTCCCAATTCTGTTGTCAGCTCAAGCTTATCCCTTGATTCTTTGGAGACATGGCAGTAAACAGAGGCTCGAAAAATCCTAAAGTGCTACACATCCAACTTCTCCCCAAGAAATCCTTCTTTGGTGTAATCATTCCCAGAATTCGATGATAATTTTTTTTTTGCAAATATATTGTTTTGTTACATGCCTCTATCCACAGGTGTAGTGGTAGGCATTGGTCATGCAAAATCGTCTTGACTGCTCCCACAATGCTACAATTATTTCTCTTAGGCACCCCATTTTGTTGTGGATTGTGGGATGTTGTTAACTCTCATCGAATGCCTTCTTTTGCACATCATTTTTTGAATTCATTCGACACATACTCACCTCCATTATCATTCCTAAGAGCCTTCACCTTCTTGTCGGTTTCTTTCTCAACCAGTGCCTTGAATTCTACGAACTTGGAGAATGTCTCATCTTTCTTCCACATGAAGAAGATCTAACACTTGTGTGAGAAGTATCAGTAAAAATGATAAAATATTTGTGTCTCGCAGTGGACGTTTTAGAGAAAGGTCCACAAACATAAAAGTGGATCCTTGCCAAGGTTTTATGTGCTTTGTTGTCCAGGTTATGGAATGTTGATCTTGTGTACTTCCCCAAAGTACATCCTTTGCATGCATCATGTTACTCACGTGCTCCTTTGGGGAGGCTCGTCGTTATCTGTTGCATAATTTTCATGGCACCATGATGAAAATGGTCAAGTATTTTATGCCAAAGTTCACTGACATTGTGGCTCTACACCTTCTCCGCCTTGGTGCTTAATGAAACACAGTCTTCCACATAAAGCTTATGCAGGTTCTTCACACGAACCATGATCTACTTCACTTGTCCCATGGCTATGTGTCTCACGAATGCTTTTCCTTTGTTGAAGATCACATCATAACCACGGTCTTCCAAAAATGCAACAGAGATGATATTTTTCTTTAGGCCTGGAACAAACATGACATCCCTGAGCCTAAGAGGGGAGCCTCACTCCCTCTAAAAGGTGATTGTACCAACCTCGTTCGTGTTATACCTTCCATTGTCACCTAACTCAATATGCATCTGCAAATATTTTTCCTCCAGGTCACTAAAAAACTCTCTATGCCCTATTATTTGGAACAATGCACCTAACTCCAAGTGCCACACACTCCCCATCACTATGTTGGTCATGCATGCGATAAGGGTAAATTCAAGCTTGAACTATGAAGCTAGGGCTTCACTTGCTGCTCCTCTTGAGGTTTTCTTGCTTTCCTTTTTGTGTGGACACTTCGTGGCATAGTGTTGAATTCATGATAACTGAAGCATTTAATTTTGGACAAATCTTTCTTCTTGCCCCCTTGGATGGAATATAGTTTGGATTGAGTTTTCTTCCCTTTTCCCTTCTTTCCCTTTCCAACTAATGCAAAGTAGTCTTCATCCTCGCCCTTGGATGAAGTCACATATCTAGTATTCCACCCTATTTCATCTTGTACCAAATCAAATCATAATTTTTCCCAATTCAGTAGTTTCTTCCTCGCATTCAATGAATCTTTATATCTATTCCAACTCTTAGGAAGGCCCAGAAGGGAAAGGCTTCCCAATTCATCTTCTACAAAATTAACACCAACCCCACCAATTTCATCACGAACTTTTGTGAGCCTTCTCAGATACTGTGGAATAGTGTCATTCTTTTACATCTTGATATTTTGAAGTTTAACCTTTGAGTGCTAGCTTCCTATGGTCGTTACTATTCTCAAACAATTTTGTTAGTGTTTTCCACATTGTGAATGGATTTTCTTTCCAATGGATATTTGAGATAATTTGATCCCATACTCCTTCCAATATTATTCTCCTCACCTTAACTACATCTTTCTTCCACTGAGCAAGGTTATGGTCATAATATGCTTGTGGTTTTATAACATATGTCTTGATGTATTCTAGCAATACATTGTCATCCAATACCGCCTCCATGTGATCCTTCCATGCGATCAAATTAGAGCTGCCTTCCAAGGCATTCTCTAGCCTTAGCCCGTTGAATTTCATCTTCTTAGCTCTGAATAGATCTTGCTACACTGAACTTCAAATTCAATTATCCTGAGAAACAACTTCGAAAGTCCTGATCTAATGTGAATCCTTCTCTGATACCATGTAGAAATTGTTATGTAGATTTGAAAATGCTCATGAAATTTAATCAAAATCACAAGACACAAATATACTCTACTCCTCTGCAGAATTAAATTCACAATTTAGAACATCAATCAAAAACATGCAATGAGAAATAACACACATGCGCACAGTATTTTTTCTGGGGAAAGTAATCTGCTAAAAAACCTAATTGCATGCTTACATTAATCATATGAACAAAGATGTATTACAATTTATTTTCTCAACTGGGCACAACCTACAAGTGAATAACCTATCTCTCTGCTCACTAAGAAGCTTCGACCCAGACTTAGTCAATTTATGCCTTTGCTTGAGCCCCTATTTCCTTACATAATTCCTTAAGAAATTAGGCCCCTATTATTTAGGAATTTTTCCAAAATGGATTGTCTAATTCCACAGGTTGATCATCTGACTGCATGAAACACCTATATACTCAAGACTAGTCTAAAAATTCATGTTACACTGCCTTGGAATCTCCACCACAGCTAGGGAACTCAGATTCTTTGCATGCACTAGATATTTTGGGATGATTGATCAGTTAACTCGATGGTCACTGAGTTTTAATGAAGTCTTATTGCTTAACTGACCTTCCACTTCTTCCTCCAACAATTAGAACTAGTTTAACTAAAAACAACTTGAGATAACTGATCTTGATTGCTACAAATTAGCAATCACATATGCTTAACTGAACTCTAACTCCTCCAACTCAAATTTACTGAGCTAACTGAGTGAAAAGAGCCATGTCACCTCAGTTAACTGAATCTAATTTTTCTTTTGATGTGGAAATTCGAATTTAATTAATTTAATCAAGGCAAAATAAAATTGAGAATTTCTTGCTACAGTTTTCAACAAAAAATAATCTTCTCCCTATCAGAGAAACTATGGACCAAAAAATAACCTTCCAGCATTTACCTACAACATTTGCATCTATTTGACCTTCTAATATAGGGATATCCAATTTCACTTGTACCTTGAAGGGGGCAGCGCCTCCGAAGTAATTGTTGGATGAAGATGTGTCGTCAATGGGCATCTACCTAAGGATCTGGGAAAAAATTTCCATCATCGCATTAATTTTTCGCTCGAGGGATTCTTCGAGCAATATTTTGAAAGGATTTTCTTCTCCATCATATTTTGTTTCTTATGCCAAAAGAGGTCATCGAGGTCTATCTTGCAAAGGTTCAACGAGTTCGAGCCCTAACTATTTATACCCCCACCTCATTGGGGACATGCACAAAAAAACAGAGAAAGAGCAGTCTACTTTGATACCATTGATCCAAATTTATGAAGGGACGAAATGAAATACATATATAAAGAGAAACATAGAGATACAGCGAAACATAACTTCAATTCATTAATAACAAAGTACTGAAAACTATTTACATGTAGAAAACTATTTGGCATATGATTTCTGTTTGACACGTAGGATACCTAGTTAGAAATATTTATCTGCGGACTACAAATTTTGAATGCAAACCCATCTTTCAAATTAATAGTTTTCCCATTTTCCAAAAAAACATCGTTTGGGGCCTCAAAAGGCTCTAGAAGTTTAGGACCCAAAAAATTGCAAAAAATAGTAAATTGTGCTACAATTAAGGAAACTGAAAGAAACAATGGTGGGGATACAAGTGGAATAGGTGGGTGGCCACCAATATCCACCTACATCAGTCTATTGAACATAAAAGTACTATATAATGTAGCTTGCTTGCTCCTTTCTCACCTTCATGCATTTAAGATGATAGAACATACTATGTATAGTATGTGGCAACTTACACATTGACACATGTGTAGGTGCACTTTACCTGGAATTGACAATGGTGCATCTAAGAAATCACAAATAATTTCAAAATCCACATTACACATGGTTTATTTTGTAATGCATTCAATTTATTAATGTATAATATAATGCATTGACATGGGTGCATCAAGAGTCACGTGCATCTAGCTAATTTAAATGCACCTCATAGCTCTTATTTCGATGTTTAATTTGATGAGACACACCATATGTGGTGTATCATGCACAACACAATTGTTAATGAATGATGTGCTACATTGTTGTGATGCTTTACCAAAACAAAAATGCACTAGATTTATGTGACTAGTTCATGCACCATCAATGATGCACACAATTTGTTTTACTTCCATTGATGAAATTTTAAATAAATGAAAAATTAATTACTCATTTTAGATTAATAAAGAACAAAAAATAAAATATAAACAACAACCTATAAAAATGAAAAGCAATGGATAACAAAGAAAATTAATTGGTTTGCTTTTTGTGATTGACAGGGCATGGTTTTATAAATGCGAAAAATACTTTGGAAACTTTTTAGAATCAATTTGAAAACTTTAATCCATTGTAGATGGAGAAAGGGGATCCCATTTGGTAATTCAAAAGCATCAAACTTTGAGTAGTGGTACAATGAAAATAAGCATCAATGCTTGGGAGGGAGAGAAGCGCTAAAGGACGATAACAATAGGAAAATTGATTAAGGTGATTCTATTTATTTGCTTTCTTCTTCATTTAACCAAGTACCCCACCCTCCATCCCATAGGTAAGGTAGCAAGGCTCAAATCCATTACAACAATATATTTTATATTAACTGAGCATGCCACTTATGAGAATTGAACTTGGGTGGGAAGGATAACAATCATTCCTCCAAACCACACAAGATAAAGCCATTTGATAGATTTCATTTACTTATTTATTATTATTATAATTACAATTTGTACCCTACCTATGTCGTGTCTTTATTTTAATGAACTGGGGCATTATTTCATATAGCACTCCAACATGCTTACAGAATTATGGTTCATCAAAATACATTTTCTCATTAAACCTCCATGGGAGAAATTAAGGGAGAAGCAACTTTGCTAAAACCTCAACTAAACCTCTTTTTTCATCATAGTGAAATAAGTATTAATGCCTTGCTCTTATTATCTTTAGTGAAAATGAAAATCCCACATAAAGTTAATTCACTATGAAATAAATAAACACTGTGGCCTTTTCTAGGCTTCTATGATGTTACCATTCTTATATTTTTTGTTTTTTCACCTCTCTTACTCATTTTGTGCTACTTTATTATGGAACCAAGAAATAAATACTATTGGAACCCCTTTTTTCTCTTGATAAACTTTAACTTCTCTTCTTTTCTCTTAGGCTTAGGGTTTTTTCTTATTTCCCACTAGGGCCAAGATTTTGTATTCTCTTTATTGTTTTAGAATCTTCTTGGAAGGACTTATGTTGTTAGACCCACATGCACAAGTGATATGGGAGCTTATGTGGCTTCCATGTGGTGCTAAGGTGGACATAACGATAGTCAACTTGTTGAGGACAACACTTTCTCATACTCACTCCAAAGAGGGTGATTTTTGGCTCATTGGAAAGATATTTACACTATCTACAATGAAAAAAACATGTAATACATTTTACCTGGGTTTGGACTTCAAAAGGATGTTTAAATTTTGGAATGGACTTTGGAAATTTGAGATCCAAAAATAAAAAATTCATTTTTTTCTTGAGATTGACTTGGTAATATCATAACTCTAATTATATCACTCCATTAAGTAAATGAAGAAGGAAAACTAAATATGTTGATACTTTTAAAATCAAGTTTACTATATAGTATATTAGTTAGGCTAGATAGGTCAAAACTTAACTAGCCTTGAGGGTTAGTTGAAGTGGTAATGAGCCATACATGAGATCTATCTCCCAAAGCTGGAAGGTCATGAGTTAAACTCTATTGATCCTCTTAATGTGAAGCTACTTAATTAGGGATGATGGTTTACCTTATTTAATATTCATAGATCATAGGAAAGTACTCAAATTGTTTTTTGCAAGGTTTTATTTGGGAAAAAAAATCAAAACTTAGGTAAGATTTTTCAAACACTTAGAAACATGTTAAATCCTACAATCTTTGCCTTACATTCTAATAGAAAAAACAAAGATTTGAAAGAAGCATATTGAAAAACAAGAGCCATTATGAAAAATTTATAAAATAAAAGAAAAGATTAGAACCATTAAATCATAATTAATATGAAAAAAAAATATTACAAAAAAATATATTGAAAACAGAGAATTATCATATTAAAATTTATAGAGTAGAAAACAAAATTATAAATAATAAATAATATAAAAATAAATTAAATTTGTAAAAAATAAAAAATAAAAATATTAGAATAATGTAATATGAAATAAGCCATTGACATTGTAACAAATACTTATAATTCATATAAAAATAAAGAATATATGATGAAGAGAAGGACCACGAATCAAATAATACATGAAAAATTAATATATGAGGGACATGTTGGATATTAACACTAGATCTTAAATGATGAAGGAATTGATATAAATTAAAATGAAAAATACAATAAAAGGAAAAAGGGTTGTTAATAAAATATAAAAATTAAGTATAAAAGTGATAAAATTAAGGTAAAAGATGACGAGAGCTGTGCAAAATTTTGGTCTTGTAACTAAATTTTAGTTGTTGTATTTTTTTTGTTGCTTATGTGTTGCTCTTTTTATGATAGACGTTGGTGGAAGGAGCAAATTCCCCTTCTGTAGTGTGATTAAATCAAGATTGAATAGTTTGGTGCGATTTTCTGCTTCCAACCCTAAAAAATTTGGACAACCCTAGTGGGGATCAACAAAATATCTAATAACCCATCACAAAAATAGGGAAATGAAGGCTAAGATTTTGTCTTCCTAAAGATGCAGTAGTCCCTAAAATTGAAGTTTAATCTAGTTGCATCAGGAAATATATCCAATACATGCGATATTACACACTAATTGGGAAATTTTTAGGTATCTTGCCTTTAGAAAAATCTCTCTTTCATTAGATTCAACTAAAATGGACACCCAAGGGGAAGTTTAATATGGAATTTGGGGCCAAAGGTTTCTTTACCATAATATTTTCCAACATTGAAGACAGAAATCGGGTATTTGAAAATGACCCATACTTTTTTAACTCAACAAAGTTGTATTTTCGCTTTTGGATAGAGAGATTTGTGTTTGATAAGGAAGATTTTATTGCAACACTAGTTTTTATCATAATGTATTTACAACCGCATGAATTCTAGGATGAGGAAACTCTAGATGGCATAGGTAATTCCCTTGACCATTTCAAGAAAGCTTCATAACCAACCAACCAAGCCAGGTACATTGCTTATACCAGTATTTGTGTATACATGAATATTTTAGAGTTGCTTTCATAATCCATTTGTATTTATTATCAGGATGAGCTCTGAAAACAACCCCTAGATTATGATCACATCCCTTTTTGATGTCAAATATGTCATGAATTTGGTCGCCTTTACTGTAACTTCCCTCTGTTGGCTGTAAATGGAAAATTTGAGCTATCTTCCACTTTAGATGATGAGGGTTTTACAAAATTTGGAGGCAATCGTAAGAACCCAAAAGCCCCTACTCTTCAACCCAATCCCTCGGGGGACCCTCTTCTAATAATCATTTTAACCTACTCCCCCCTAGAATATCCCGAACACCTAGAACTTCACCATCTCCTAAATTTTCCATGCATGACCCAAATATGCCCCATCCTCCATAGTTTTGTTTCCCGCCTCTTTTATTGTTACCCTGCCACCTTCACCAATGCTCCAATATTCCTCGTGAAAGGACCCATATCAATCCTTAGACCAAAGTAAAGATATGGAGTTGGAATCGCTCAATTTTTCAGAACTAATTAAAGCCTTATTGTAGCCACTACAAAAATACCCAAAAATTTTGGGCATACCGCAAAATTTTGGGTCCCCGTCTACTCGCTTCAAGCCATTAGGGGTATGATCAGGTCTTCAATCGATCAACCTCTCTTTGACCTATTCCTATAAAACCCTATCAATGCTCGCAAAAACATGGTGTAAACTACCTTTATCCTTCTAGATCTACCTTGAAGCTTGATCATATTGGCACGTTAGGATTTACGGGGGTACCTCATTTCGATAACATCATCCCGCATTGGCCCTCATCCCTTATAAATTCATTAGGGATTTGGGCAGTTGGTTTTTGTCATAATGACCTATCAAGAATTATCTTGCCATCAACAAAATTTCGCAAGATATAGGCATACACTTGTGTCATTGTTCATACTGTGCATGTGCCCTTATGCCTTCAATTGCTTTAGGGTTTGGAATACTATGCCTTGTACATATATTTTCAAAACCTAAGTTACCATAATCAAGAATCAAAGGGTTAAACCTGGTCCCTTAAGCTTCACTTTGGTCGCATTACTCAACTCGCTCTCCACCAAATTTAAATGGTTTTTAGTTGCATCAATCACATCCATCATTATTTTAATATCCATGAGCATGGGAATTTAATTTCCAAAGGGAAGTTTAAGTTGTCAAAGCTTTGCATTTTGATTCACATATCAATATTTCAAGATAACATTTGAACATTTGAGGCAGTTTCCTTCGCCAAGTGTTGGCCAGATAAAGCGTTCTTGCGGACAAGACCGATCTCCCTAGTGTCAGAAGACAATCTAGCAACAAACGAACAACTAAGTTTGTCTTTCTCTAAATATATTCGTTTTACAAATAAATGCTATGAAGGTGTCAATCCTACCTTAGATCCAAATGCTTATTTGCGGTCGTAGTGATTTCGTCGCATCAATAATCCTTCCGTCGCAACAAGATGTTGTCTTTTGTCAACCTGCAATCACAAACAAGCAAATATTAATAGCACCTGTATAACAAATAATCATAAAACATACCTATCATAGTGGTCAAGGAATCTATGAAATAAACGATCAAACGACAGCTTATTGAAATAAACAATCGAACGAAAATTTATTGAGAAAAACAAAACTTGATTGTATTAATCTTAAAATTTACAGAAGAACCTTACAACCTTAGCCTTGATGTTCGAAAGGCCTTCCCGGGGTCCGAAGCAAGAGTCTCCTCTACTTTGATAATTCTTGCACTCTTCCTCCAAGAGCACAAAGAGGTATGTGATCTTTCCTCTCAAAAGCTCAGCAGAAAGAAGTTTGAATCTCAACAGCACTTCAACTCAAATATTATAATTCTCCATCTCCAGAATCTTAACCCAAAAATCTTAACCTCAACCCTTAACCCTTTGAGGCTACCCAATGCCTCTTTTTATAGAGTAGATGAGGAGGTTAGGATTCCACCTTTAAAGGGATAGAATCCTCCTTCAAAGGGATAGGCTCCTCACATCAAGGGATTAGTTCCTTAAGGTGTGGGATACATGCACCTTACTAAAGCGTACTCATCCCCAAAAAATATCATCTAGAACCTTCTAGAATTGACCAAAATTCAACTTTTTCACTTTACTTTCTCGCCTTTTCGAGTTTTACAGGAGTCCGCACCTATAACACAAAGAAAGTGTGTTTTAGGTCCGCAGGAGAGCTGAACATTAGGTGCGGGACCGCAGGAAAGATACTGAAATTACATTCTGTTTTTTTTTTTTTTTTTTGGGGGGGTTGTAAAACTTGCGGTGACTATGAGTGTCAATGAGCTCATACAGTCAGCAGAATGTTAGGGTGACATTTTTTAGTGTAACATATTGCCCCCTAAAGTGCGAAGTCTTAAATAGATGAAGATGAAGTCTGTCATATATGAAGAGTGAAGTACTTTATCATTTCAAGGATCATCCTGTGGACACCCCACTCGGAACCTGTAAAAACATTCAATGCAAAATATATATATGTAATCATATCATCACTGAGGTAGGCATTCCCATACTCAGATCAAAACTAACTAGAAAATTGATTTAAATTGTTCTGATACAGGAATGATTTTCAATACATCAACAGTATAGACATATGTAGACACAGTATGGACGCAGCGATCTGTTTATGAATAGTCCACTGTATAAATGATAACAAAATTCCTCGCAGCCTGGATGGTAGAAACTAGATCCAGGGTCTTGATTTCCGAATCTCGAACTAGTACGATTCTATCCATGTGAATAAATGTGTTGAAGTCGAACATGGTAGAAACCACTTGATTACCAGTCAATAATGTAAACTGTTAACAAGTGTGAGAGAAACCACCAGTAATGTCAATGGCTCTCAAATTACTCAGTACAATCCATGAAATTTGAATGAATGAGCTGAAGTCGAACATGTCACGGAATCATTCGATCGAAGGTCAATGATGTAACATGTCGTCGAAAGCGAGAAACCTGCCATTAAGGCATGCAGATTTCAAGGTACTGACGATTTATAGATCAACTTCCTAGATAATGAGATGTCGTCGATAGAAAGTGATCCGTCATAGGCAAGCCCACAACACGAAATCATAGATCAAGTTTTGAAGAAATATATTGGCAAGGACTGACTCAGGGATGGTCAAAATGGATGACAAATATTTCGCAAATGAATGGTTTATTTGAACTGTCCTCTTGAACACATAACGACACAGCAAAAGGCTTGGTGACAATTGACCCAAAGCTAATACCCAGAAACCGGCTGAAGACTTTCAATATGGTTTGATTAACTGTTAGGCAAAGGATTTTCCAACCCAGGTGAACAAAAGTGTCATGTTCAAGAGTGGTTAACGGTTTTCCGAATAATCAAAATGTAACAAACAGGTTCGTTTTTCTCTCTTTTCCCCCACCATTTCTGGCAAGTACCTCTTTATTTTTGACAAGCTTGAGGAGGATAACATTTGCTTGTTTATAAGCTCATCCTTCAGATGAGTCCAACTTAGTTTAAGATTCAAACCCTAAGAAGGAGTGGTTCGTTCCTGTTTGAAATTGAACAGGTCCTTTACTGTTAAATTTTAATGAGTCCAGTATAGGAGAAACTCGGTGTTTTTCAATTTTAGGGAGTCAGAAGAAAAAACTTAAGAAAACTCCATGGGTGTACTTTTTCGTAAATTTAGTCTCTCGAGTCCGAAAAAGGATAAAATAATGCGGGAGAGAACTCTATTGACCGTAATTAGTCAACGTATACCTTTTTCGTAAATAGTCCATTTCAGTCCGTAAAAGGGGTAAACTTATACTGAAAGGACGATCATTCATTTACTTTAACGAGTTTGAATAATCAAGTGCTCGGCAATCTTTTCATGTTTAGAGAGTCTGAAAAGGGCTTAAAAGAGGACTCCAAGGTTTCGCTTTTTCGTAATTTTCAAGAGTCCGAAAAAGTGATAAAAGTATACTCAGTAGTTTCGCTTTTTCTGTAAATTTTAACGAGTTTGAAAAAGGGATAAAAATGTACTCATGGTTTTCACTTTTTCGTAAGTTTTAACGAGTTCGAAAAAGGGATAAAAATGTACTCCTGTGGCCGACTTTCAATTTAATTAACGAGTAGGAAAAGACGGAAAGAACTCAGCATTTTCATGTGTTTTACGAGAATGAAAGATAGCAAAATAATCTCGGGATTTTCATGAGTTTAACGAGTCTTGAAAATAACCAAAATTGACTCAAGATAGGTTTCATTTTTACAAAAGCTTGAAACAGAGAAAAACTATGCTTCAGAGTGGTTTCATTTTTGCACAAGCTTGAAACAGAGAGAAAACTGTGCTTGATGCCCCCTAAGCGTAACTGCTAGAGTGCATGCCCCCCTAGCTTCATTTCATTCAACTAGGTATACTGCTGGTAATTAATAGCTGGATGGAATGAAGGTTCATTTACGAGATCATATGAAAGACTCGACCTAAAACTGTAAGAAAATTATGCAAAAACTGAAATAACTAACCTAAATATAACTTAACATTTACGAGATCTAGTCAAAGACTCGACTCAATTAGGGGAGGATTTGTTTCATTTTTAACGAGCTTGACACAGGAAAAGAACTATGCTCATGGCAACGTGTTTCATTTTTTAACGAGGTTGACACAGTAAAAGGAACTTTCCTCTTCTACATGTTTCATTTTTTAACGAGGTTGACACCGTAAAGAAACTATCCTCGTATCTATTTTCTACAATCTACCTATATAACCTACTGATTCATTTTTTAATGAGGTTGACACAGGAAAAGAACTGTCCTCATACCTAATTCATTTTTTAACGAGGTTGAATCAGTAACAGGAATTATCCTCTGACCAACTGATTCATTTTTTAACGAGGTTGACACAGGGAAAGAACTGTCCTCATACCTGATTCATTTTTTAGTGCTTTGGAATAGGTTGTAGTTAACTTTCCAAAGCAACTAAAACAAACAAGTAGATGCACTCTAGCAGTTACGCTTAGGGGGCATCAAGCACAGTTTTCTCTCTGTTTCAAGCTTGTGCAAAAATGAAACCACTCTGAAGCATAGTTTTTCTCTGTTTCAAGCTTTTGTAAAAATTAAACCTATCTTGAGTCAATTTCAGTTATTTTCAAGACTCATTAAACTCATGAAAATCCCGAGATTATTTTGCTATCTTTCATTCTCGTAAAACACATGAAAATGCTGATTTCTTTCCGTCTTTTCTTGCTCGTAAATTAAATCGAAAGACTCGACCTAAAACTATAAGAAAATTATGCAAAAACTGAAATAACTAACCTAAATATAACTTAACATTTACGAGATCTAGTCAAAGACTCGAATCAATTAGGGGAGGATTTGTTTCATTTTTAACGAGCTTGACACAGGAAAAGAACTATGCTCATGGCAACGTGTTTCATTTTTTAACGAGGTTGACACAGTAAAAGGAAATTTCCTCTTCTACATGTTTCATTTTTTAACGAGGTTGACACCGTAAAGAAACTATCCTCATATCTATTTTCTACAATCTACCTATATAACCTACTGATTCATTTTTTAATGAGGTTGACACAGGAAAAGAACTGTCCTCATACCTAATTCATTTTTTAACGAGGTTGAATCAGTAACAGGAATTATCCTCTCACCAACTGATTCATTTTTTAACGAGGTTGACCCAGGAAAAGAACTGTCCTCATACCTGATTCATTTTTTAATGAGGTTGACTCAGTAACACGAACCATCCTCATAAACTATTTATTTCTAATCTATCAATCTACTCTCTATAATCTATCTACTGATTCATTTTTTAATGAGGTTGAAACAGGAAAAGAACTGTCCTCATCGCCGACTGATTCATTTTTTAACGAGGTTGACACAGTAAAAGGAACTATCCTCACACTCATTGATTCATTTTTTAACGAGGTTGACACAGTAAAAGGAACTCTCCTCACCAGCCACTGAATCATTTTTTAACGAGGTTGACACAGTAAAAGGAACTCTCCTCACCAGCCACTGAGTCATTTTTTAATGAGGTTGACACAGTAAAAGGAACTATCCTCAGACTCACTAATTCATTTTTTAATGAGGTTGACACAATAAAAGGAACTATCCTCGGCGCCGACTAATTCATGGCTTCCAACAAGAAGAAACACATGTCAATGGACACACCTTGATCATGGCTTCCAAGAGGTCTTCATCAGATGGAAGAACAGTTCTATGAAAGGAACACATGTCAAGCGACTCAAAAGGGATAAGAACATCGCGTTCAAATAATCCCATAGAGTTTTCCATGTCAATTACCGGATCTAAGTCATAGGAAGTTGAGAAAACAGTGAGAGGCTCACTTCCATCGGTAACTGAAAACATGGGACTAGTTGCCACATAATTAACCCGTGGCGGGGTAGATACCACTTTAGAATCAGGCACATTTAGGGTGGTTATATTATTGGTAGTCGAATAAAGACTAGGGAACGAAAGCTGGTCTACAGTCACAATATTGCCATTGTGAGGGAAAGACATCACGCGAAAGAGTGTCGATACTACAGCTTTCATTGCATAGACATAGTCTCGCCCAAGGAGTAAATTGAAATCCAATGCGCCTCGAACTACCATAAGATCAATACAGACAGTTTTACCTTCTAAAGTAATAGAAAACTTAGGAAGGATCCCTAAAGGTTCACTAATGGTTCTGTTAAAAGCTTTCAGATTTTGCGTAATAGGCACAAGCTGAGGAGAACCCAAAGCTTTCCAAGCAGTTGAGGATAAAATACTAATAGAAGCACCTTCATCTACTTGTGTGCAGTGTATGTCCCTACCACAAAACTTCACAATGATTTGGAAAGGGATAGAGGAAGGAAGACGAGGTTCTGTCAGTCTATTCCAATCAAAGGAAAAGACCTCAGTACTTGGAGGGGGTTCTGTAGAAACAGGCAAAATGCCCCCCGGCGTAGAAGAATCTGATGTAACAAGAAGAACTTGAGCGGTCTGAAGTTCACTCTCTTCAGGGAGAATGGGATCGACCGAATGTGAAATCGAATCGACCACTTGATCAACTAATGGATCATCAACCTGAGTGATATGAGTTTCACTCTCCAATGGAAGAGTGGGATCGACTGTACTTGAAATTAGATCAATCACTCCGTCAGTTGATGGTAGGTTGGGAGAAAGTTGACGGTAACCAGTTGGAAGTTCTTGTTGTGGAACAGTAAGGTTTTCCAACAATTTTGAGGCTTCATCCATGTGAGGGAAAATGTGAGTTTGATGACTCCCTTTGCATAACTTACAAGGAAACCTAACTTTACCCTTTTTCCCAGGAACCTGACTATCACTGGTTGATGGATCAACGGAAAGTTGATGAGATTTTTTCTGACCACACTTCCAAGACCTTTGGAATACTGGGACAATTGATAAGGAAGTGGTCACCCTTACAAAGCCTGCAAGGGTATTTGGGTTTACGATGCATGTTGGAGGTTTCCTCAACACAACTAACACTTACAACCATGGTTGGTTGGTTGACTTCTTTCTTATCTTGCTTCTTCTTCTTCTTCTTCTTCCCTTTCTTCTTCTTCTTAGTCACCCGGTTACTAGCGTCAAGGCTTTTACCAAGCGAAGAGGAAGAAATAGAGGAAGAAATATTAGGCGAAGAAGGTAAAGGGTCAACAGGCGGTTGGTGATGGAGATAAGAGAACTCATGGATGGTGAAGCATCCCGGCTGAGGTGAAACAATCGGGAGTCTGTCCCATAATGTTTAAAGAATTATGATTAAAGGACCTGCCAGGTAAACCAAGGAGAAGGCAGTCAGCTGAAGGAGTTGTTGACTGCCAATTGGGTGCCAGCAGCATTGTAAATCTGTCAAGATGTGGTTCCTCAGCTAAAATTCTGAAGCAAAATATTGAGAATTTCAACTTCATGTAATTTATTAATAATTAAAACAAATGAACAATCACCACTTCAACAAAATACCCAACAATTACACTTGCAATCTCTAAAGGGAAAACAAATTAACACGCGTTATCAAATCTAGGAGTCAAACCACACACAAACAGTAACTTCCCGTACTAAAAACACTAGTTGGTGATGAAATCCAACATCGTAGAATTTAATATAGAAAGGGCGGTTGGAACAGTTACCCCGACAACCTGCTTAATGAAACAGACTGGCACAAGTTTCTTCACAAAACCATCTCATGTGAAGAGAACCCCCTAGAGAGTCCAAGTGAGTCTAGTCGATGTCTGCTCCAGGTACAGTGAGATCTTTCCTTCACCGTCACCTTAGGAAATAATCTTAAGTTTGTGGACACTAAGGTTACCAATAGTAACAAATATAACTAGGGGAACAGTCTACGATCTGATTCCACGCACAAGGGCAGAGTAACAAAGCTCAATCCCCTTGAAGGCTCCTCGACATGGTCAATCCGAGGTTTACCAACAAGTGACCCCAGGCTCCTCGACAATGGTTAATCTAAGGTTTACCGTTTGTAATGCACGCAAAATCTTCTATCTTTCCCAATGAAACAGAATTGATTATCTCAAAGGTTCGGACATGATCTCGTGATTAACTCCTTTAAGAGAAGCTTCCCAGATTATACAAATTACAATTGGATTTATTTCCTACCGCAAGATTTGTCTACTTGTTTGTTTTAGTTATCTTGGAGAGTTAATTACTCCCTACTCCAAGATACTAGCCTAAGCTATGTTGGTGGAAAGAGCCCTAAAAATGTAAAAATTACTAGATGAATTTTAATTAAGCGTTGTGTTATTTAGGTTGTTATTACTCAAAAGGGTAAATGGATATGAAACCAATGGTGTTATGACCCGAACCAGAACTGAATGCAATTGAATATGATAATGTAATCTTTTTAATTCGATGAATCCTAACTAAAGTAAGGAGAGAGTTTCCATATACTTCCAACAATGCAAAGATTGATCACTAAGAGAAAATATAACAAATTCTCTAATGCACTAATTTCATCAAGAAAAACTAATGCAAATCAATCCCAAAACAATTTTTTATTTTTGTGTTTTTAAAACAAGCATAAAAACATATAAATTCAAATCAGAGAAACTGATCTAAATCTACAATTGATTTTTCAGAATGTAAACTATGCAGTTGTAATCTATGCACAATTCACATGAAAATTATGCAAATGTAATCTATGCACATTTTTCATTCATATTCTGAAAATGAGAATTCTAATTATGCAAATGTGATCTATGCAAGAGAATTCTCAAACACAAGATGATTCTAATGTGATCTAAGAACCAATCAAGTGCAAGTCAAGAAAATCGGCTGAGAGTTCCAAAGATCAAAAAACACTCAAAAGGCGATTAACACTGATACACAATTTAGCCCCCCCCCCCCCCCCTCGGCGAATGAGGGGGAATTTTTTTTGCAAAAACGAAAGCAAAAAGATGTAAAATTGTGAAAAGACTGAGACAAACCTCCAAGTAATGACCAAAGGAAATCAAATTAAGAATTTCTCAAAAAAGAGACTCAAAACACCCAATTAACTTAATGGAGATTGATGAGATGAAGAATTGCTGAAAGAAATTCAGAAACAAGAGATTTTTGACAGAGAAATACAGATCTGGGTAGATGCTAAGAATCCTAAATTAAATCTAAACTAAAATGGAAAAAATAAATCTAGAGTTTTCCCAAAATTTAACAGGGTCTGCAGGCTTCTAGAAGTAACAGGTGCGGTCCCGCACTTTTTACTTAAGGAAAGTGCGAAACTGCCCGCACTGTGAAAAAGGACAAAGTGCGGTCCCCAGAAAAGTTCAAGAAAAACTTAAAATATTTTAAAACTTTCAAAAATAGAGAAAAAATAAGCTACCCAGGCAGATATCCATCAATCAAAACCCAGGAAAAACTTTTCCTCAAATAAAAATAAAAGAGAACCAAAAACAACAAGTTCTTTCTCCAGTGGAGTCGCCAATTTGTTGGCCGGATAAATCGTTCTTGCGGACAAGACCGATCTCCCTAGTGTCAGAAGACAATCTAGCAACAAACGAACAACTAAGTTTGTCTTTCTCTAAATATATTCGTTTTACAAATAAATGCTATGAAGGTGTCGATCCTACCTTAGATCCAAATGCTTATTTGCGGTCATAGTGATTTCGTCGCATCAATAATCCTTCCGTCGCAACAAGATGTTGTCTTTTGTTGACCTACAATCACAAACAAGCAAATATTAATAGCACCTGTATAACAAATAATCATAAAACATACCTATCATAGTGATCAAGGAATCTATGAAATAAACGATCAAACGACAGCTTATTGAAATAAACAATCGAACGACAATTTATTGAGAAAAACAGAACTTGATTGTATTAATCTTACAATATACAGAAGAACCTTACAACCTTAGCCTTGATGTTCGAAAGGCCTTCCCGGGGTCCAAAGCAAGAGTCTCCTCTACTTTGATAAGTCTTGCACTCTTCCTCCAGGAGCACAAAGAGGTATGTGATCTTTTCTCTCAAAAGCTCAGCAGAAAGAAGTTTGAATCTCAACAGCACTTCAACTCAAATATTCTAATTCTCCATCTCCAGAATCTTAACCCAAAAATCTTAACCTCAACCCTTAACCCTTTGAGGCTACCCATTGCCTCCTTTTATAGAGCAGATGAGGAGGTTAGGATTCCACCTTTAAAGGGATAGAATCCTCCTTCAAAGGGATAGGCTCCTCACATCAAGGGATTAGTTCCTTAAGGTGTGGGATACATGCACCTTACTAAAGCGTACTCATCCCCAAAAAATATCATCTAGAACCTTCTAGAATTGACCAAAATTCAACTTTTTCACTTTACTTTCTCGCCTTTTCGAGTTTTACAGGAGTCCGCACCTATAACACAGAGAAAGTGTGTTTTAGGTCCGCAGGAGAGCTGAACATTAGGTGTGGGACTGCAGGAAAGATATAGAGAAAGTGCGATACCAAAGTTTAGGGGATTTTTAGGAACTTTTCTCCATGTTTCAGGGCTTGGAATGAGGAACAAAGGTTGTAAGACTTGCAGAGGAGGTAAGTATGAGTGTCAATGAGCTCATACACTCAGCAAAATGTCAGGGTGACATTTTTTAGTGTAACACCAAGTCATCTAAATACCTCTTTTGCAATCATTGTGAGATCTGTTGATGACAGAAATTGCACCTCTATCATCCAACACCTTGAGAAATTCCTAAATGGTTAGTCTAGGAACAATGAGAACATGGCCCGAATCTTTATAGCCATAAAAAAATAAAATGTATGGAAGTTTAATACTTAAACAATTAAAAGACATAAAAGAGAACAATTGTAATCCATGGATGAAACCAATTATGTCATATACAACAATTAAATTGCACATGTAACAAAAGAAAACATATACCTTGAAAAATTAATATTTACAACACATTTTTATAATAGAAAATCATTGCCAACATAAACATTATATACAAGCCAAAGGAAGTTGTTATAATAAAAGTAAGAAAGACAAATATCATAAATGATAGGCAAAATAGAAATATTGTGAAAATATATTTCATTGGATCTGCTTTAAAAATGTTCAGAAATGCTAGAAATAAACTTGACAACTATCAAAGTTCTATAATCAACACCCTTTACAAATGACAGTGTTTATGTAACCACTTAATCAAATGCAAGTAATCAACAAACTAACACAAGTTCAAGTTCCTGCAACTGGTACAAGTTCAAACTCTTGGACAATTGTCTATTGCACAAATACCAGACTCATCAGTGTTGAAAAATAAACAGTAGTTTTAATAAACCATCAATGGAAAAACTATGAATACCTGATCCAACAGAACATAAACATAACTAACCCCTGTTGCTACTAATTTTTAAAAGGTGACCTACAGCACATGTTTATCAGTCTCCTAGAACTCTTAAGCAAGTTCAAAGCAACCCAAAACTGAAGTGAACTTATCAATAAATCATATAAAAATGCAAAAGTCAGTATTCTTCACTCTTCATATCCCTTTTCCTTATAAGCAGGTGCTCATAATTGCCAGGTAGTTATGTGTTGGTTTATTTAACCACTCATTTATTAAAACTGAAGGAAAGGGAGGGGATAGGAAAAGTTACTAAAATAAGAATTGACCAAAATGAACAAGGAGGGAACAAGACTTAAGAGGGAGGGAGGCCCACTGTCCACATAGCAACATTAAAAAATTGAAACTAATATCATTGAAATAAATTATTCCCTCCATGTATCTCCCTTTTAATGCATATTATTAAAACATAATGCTATAATATCATATCCATCAAAATCATCCATCATATTTCCCATTCGTCAAAATTATGCCAATTGTCAAATATATGAGTCATGCCAATAGTAAAAATACACATAACCAAGAAAAATTTCTAATTTTAGCTCCTCTGGATTTGAATTTTTTCGCGCTCGTTCAGTCTCCTGCTGGGCTCGGCTCTGCCCTGCCCGAGCTGGGTGTGGATCCCTTTGCTGCAGGGGTGGCCGCTGGTGGGAGTAGCGCTTTGGACAGGCGAGGATCTGTTCACGTTCATTCTCTTTCGAATTTGTTCTGTGCGATCGATCTGTCTTTGGCTGGGCTCGGCCCTGTTCTGCCTGACCTGGGCGTGCCTGGGAGGCCCTTGGTGCGCGGGTCACTCTTGTCTGGCTTGATCCAGGCCTTCGTGCCTGCCTCAACTTTTTTGGTTTGATAGCCCCGGGAGCTGTAGTGTTGGTGCATGGGGATCCTGCTCTGACCCCTGCACCTCCACCCTTGAACATGTCGAACGAAGGTGATTCTCAGCCTTCAGATATAGAAGCTTTCCGCTCACTAGTTGCTGCAGCCATCAAGAGGCCACCCTCGGCCTCGCAACAAAAGTTCGTTAAGAGGCTGGACACCATCCCTAAGGTGTCTCTACCGACAGATGAAACCTGCAGATCTGCGTTAAACCTTGCTGAAAGGGGCCTCATCGGCCAGTTCACAGGGCTATGGCCATCCCCGAAGGCTGTTGATGATTGGGTCAGGCGAAACTGGATCCCACTGGTGAAGGAAGGTATAAAAAGTCACTTCGTAGGAAAAGGGTTTTTCGTTTTTGTGTTCGACAATGTGGAAGACCGAAGCTTGATATTCAGAAGCGGACCTTATTTCATGGGCCCCCAAGGGTTATACCTGAACAAATGGTCCCCCGATTTTCACCCTGCTCAAGATGTGCCCACAACCGTTCCTGTTTGGGTGCGTCTCCCGCACCTCCCCCTACATTGCTGGAGTCAGAGTGCTTTGCAATCCATAGGGAACGCCCTCGACAGGTATATTGACCAGGCCCCGAGAAAGGATCAATTCTCTTGCGCACGCATCTGTGTGGAAGTTGATCTGGAGGTTGGGCTCCCTGAAGCCATCAATCTTTCGGTGGCTGACTGGTCGCACATTCAAGAGTTAGATTACGAACAACTGCCTTTTAAATGCCGTCACTGCCACGAATATGGGCACTTTGCAAGATATTGTAAAAAAAAAAACGAAGAAATAGCAGAGAAAGAAAAAGGCGAGCAGTGGAAGCAAGCAAAGAGGACTGCAAGCAGCAGGCAAAACAACAAAAACAGAGTAAAAGAGACAGGGAACAAAACAGGGCAAGAAGGAGCAAGCAATCAACCCAGTGGAAGCAGGGAAAACAACAGCATTGCTGGAGACAAAAACCCCTTCGAATCCCTTACCCCGCAGACAGATCCTCCAGAGGTCGAGCAGGAAGATCCTCAACAGACGAATAATGCAGACAATCAAGAGACAGGTAACATTCCAATCCCAAACTCTAGTAATACTTCTTCTCCTTCTTATGCTGATATCATAAAACAAAAGAAGAAGATTCAAGAAAGCACGTGCTCTTCTGATGAGGAAACCTTCGAAAGGCCAACAAAAAAAGTGGGAAGAAGAACAAACAAGGAAACAAGGGAAGAAGAATCTGAACGGCAGAAAACCCTAGGCAGCCAAACTACTATTGAAATGTCCATTGGGAGAAATACTAGACCAAGGGCGACCAAGGGAGGAGGTCCCACTCAATCAAGTGGTAAATGATGCAGTTGGTCTCTTGGAACTGCAGGGGTCTGGGTAATCCCAATAAGGCAGAGGCGATCAAGGATTTATTGAAGATGGAAACAGCGGACATCCTAATGCTCCAAGAGACCAAAATAGAAGGGGAAACCCTTCGAAATACTAGCACCATGAAATGGAAGTATGATTCAGGAAAGGCAGTCAGTGCAAGGGGTTCGGCTGGAGGAATTGGCACTTTTTGGTCAAAAAACTCCTTCACATTAGATCGATCGACTGAGACCCAGCATTGGATCTTCACAGAGCTGCGACATATTACAAGTAACCTCTCTCTCGCCCTGTTTAATTTGTATGTTCCTGTGCATTATGAAGAAAAGAGAGAGTGCTGGAGGTCACTCTTGGAATTTATAGAGCAGATCAACCCCAAAAATATGATCATAGGTGGTGATTTGAATATTATTCTGGGCTCCACAGAAAAAAGAGGAGGGAATTACTCTAGGGATCCTTTTCTTAATACAGTGGGAAATCTGATTCTGCAGCGGGATTTAGTTGACCCCAAACCCATGAAAGGAAAATACACCTGGACTAACAATAGAATAGGAGTAAATCATATCTCTGCTAGGCTTGATAGATACCTAATCAGCAGTTCCTTAATGATGGATAACAGAATAGTCTTTTCCAAGATTCTCCCAAAGCTTACATCGGATCACAAGCCAATCCTTTTATGTCTAAAAGAAGAAGAAGACCTAGGTCCCCTTCCTTTTCGCTTTAATCCTCTCTGGGCAGGTAAAGAAGGCTTTTTTGAAACAGTTCAAACAGCTTGGAGGGAAGATGTTCTCGGTTCCCCAAGCTATGTGTGGGAACAAAAAATGAAAAACACAAAAAAAGCTCTCAAGGATTGGATAAAGCATCCCATGCACACCCCCACTAGTCAGAGAAAGGAGGCAGTTCTGTTGTTGGAAGGATTACAATTTGAAATGGAGGAGAAGGATCCCTCCCCCACAGACCTAGCAAACGAAAAATCTGCCCAAAGGAATACATACTGTTCTTTTAGAAACGAAGAAGAACACTGGCGCTTAAAGTCTAGAAGTCTGTGGCTTAAATCTGGAGACAGAAATACCACATACTTCCATAGACAGTGTAGGGCTCGCCTTTCACGCAACCATATAGCAGAAATCACCAACTCTAATGGACAGGTGTATAAAGGATTTACTCAAATCAAAGATGCAGCTGTTAATCATTTTCAGAATCTTCTAAGTGCAGAAAGAAATGGGAATGAGGAGGATGCAACAGAATTTCTCAACCATACCAAATTTGGTCAATATGGAAGACAATGTCTCTCTGATGAGGCCTGTCACTGAAGAAGAGATAACTCAAATAGTCTGGTCCATGGAACCAGACAAATCACCAGGGCCCGATGGCTTTTCAGTACATTTTTATAGAATATGTTGGGAGATTATCAAAGAAGATCTCTTCAGAATGATAAGAGGATTCTTGAGGAAGGCAAAAGTGGGTGGAGGTATAAACTCAACCTTCCTCGCTTTAATCCCCAAGGATACAAATCCTAGCTCCTTTGACAGATATAGGCCGATTTCACTCTGCAACTCATCATATAAAATTATGGCCAAACTGTTGGCTAACAGAATTAAGCCTCTGCTACAAAAGCTCATCTCTCCGGCCCAAGGAGGTTTTGTCCAGGGCAGACAGCTTCTGGACAATGTCATACAAATACAAGAAGCCTTACATACCAGTCAAAGCAGGAAAGAACAAGGTATGATAATTAAGTTGGATATGTGTAACGCCTTCGACAGAGTGAATCGTTCCTTTTTGTACAGGGTTCTTGCAGCCTTCGGATTCAAACAAGAATTTATAAATCTAATCAAAGCTTGTATTGAAAACATTTGGATAGCCCCAATGGTGAATGGCAGACCAGCTGAGTTCTTTTTAACCACTAGGGGTCTGAGGCAGGGCTGCCCTCTATCCCCCTACCTCTACATACTGATAGCTGATTCACTAAGCAGAAAGCTGTCTCAGGAGAAGCAAATTGGATCCATACCAGGGATAAGAATTGCGCAAGGCGTTGCTCCGGTGAACCACGCGCTTTTCGCTGATGATTCCCTCCTCCTCGGAGGAGCCTCCATGAGAATGGCAAACGCCTTCAAAATCATTCTCAAAAAGTTCTGCAACTGCACAGGAGCGTTAATTAGTGAGAGGAAAAGTGCTGTCTATGGATGGAATATAGACCAGCATTCGATTGAGAGGATTGCCAGCGTGCTTGGATTCAAAGGTTATGCTGAGTGGGATAGAATAAAGTATTTAGGCCTTCCTTTGACGCTGGGTTCAAATCGTAATCACCTGTGGGAGGAGACGATATCAAAGTTCAAGAATAAGATCGATGCGTGGGGTGGAGTATGGCTCTCTACAGGTGGCAAGCTCACCCTAATTCGCGCTGTTCTCTCTGCTATTCCAACCTTCCAAACCTCGCTGCTGTTGGCTCCAAAGCAAATTGCTGATCAGATCTCAAGCATTATACGAAATTTTCTTTGGAAAGGCGGAAAGGGTAACAGCAACCGTTTTCATCTAATTAACTGGGAAACAACGAAGCGTCCCTATGCAGAGGGCGGACTTCAAATACGTGACCCACAGCATGCTAATTTAGCAATGGGATGCAAACTGCTGTGGCAGCTTATCACAGAGCCTCTGCACCCTGTCAGTCAAATTTTTAAACAGAAGTATCTTAACAATCATTCGCTTTCCAACTACAGTCCAACGCAGGCTATGAAAGGAACGCAGGCTTGGAGGCTTTGTTGTAAAGGGCTCGAATTCTTCAGATCACAGTTGTATAAAATTCCAGGGAACGGTAAAAGCACTCTGCTGTGGAAAGATCGAATAATGGGGCACCCTCCACTATCAGCTAATAATGAAATTGTCGACTTAAGAGCCTGGTTAAGTTCAAGAGGAATAAGAAAAGTCGAGGACATCGTTGAGTGGGACTTCAATGGCAATTGGCAGCGTTGGAGACTTCCCATCATTCCAGCACACCTAAAAAATCAGCTGAATACCCTCACAGAAGCCATTTCAGATTTTACACCTGTGCACAAGGATGAGGCTGACTCTTGGGGATGGGGGAAAATAGGTGTGTACACAGTCAAGCAAGGTTACTTTCAGCTGCAAGGCAAAAAGGCCTCTCAGCATCCGGAATCAGTGTGGAAGCAGATCTGGGAATCCTTCAGCATTCCTAAGATTAATTTCTTTTTCTGGACCTTATTTCATAACAAAATTCTGACTGGTGATAACCTGTGCAAAAGAAACATAGCAGGTCCTCACCGCTGCGTGCTCTGCAAAAAAGCCTTGGAAACCTCAGTACACATGTTCATCGATTGTGAGTATGCTCAGAAGGCTTGGACTAGCTTCCTGACAGGTCTGAATGTGATCCCTCCTTCCCATTGTTCGATCACTGACATGTTTTCGTCTTGGAGAGCTCGATACCCCCTCAACATCACTGAAAAATCTCTCTGGCTCAAGGTGTGGATTGCTGCCCCTAAATATCTTTGCTGGAAGCTGTGGCTCGCCAGGAATGATATAGTCTTCAATCAAAAAGAAACAACAGCAGAGAATGTTGCTGATCAGGCCAAGAATCTACTTCTAGAAACTTTACGACATTCCATTATCAAAGATGATAGCTCCCTACGAAAGGAGGAAAGGGCATGGTTGGATGGCTTCTCCCCCATGTCGATAACTCCAGCAATTACTCGTCCAATTCAAAAGGAAAATTGGCAGATTAGAGACACCTTGGATAGTTTCCAGAAGTGGTGGAAAGCACAAGGTAAATGCACTATCTTCTTCGACGGAGCCTCGAAAGGCAACCCAGGCAGGTCTGGGGCAGGCGGGGTTGTTTATCTTCCGAATGGGAGAAAGGAGGACTTCAGCTGGGGTCTTGGGTTTAAAACCAACAATCAGGCTGAAGTCCTCAGTCTTTTAAAAGCTTGTCAACTGGCCAGAAAAGGAAATGTAAGAGACATCTTAATTTTTGGAGACTCTGAATTGTTGATAAAATCCTTGATAAACAAAAAAGCGCCCAAGGATCCAGTACTAAACAAGCAGCTCAAAAGAGTGAGCAGAATCCTACAGGAATTCTCCACAGCTCAAATCTTCCATATCCTCAGAGATTTAAACACAGAAGCAGACACATTGGCAAATACAGGATGCATACTAGAAACAAGCATGATCAGCATAAATGAAGGGGCACCGAAAATGGCATCTATTCCCTAAATGGGCATCTATCCTCGCAAAAGCTGAGAATTGTAATGACAGAAACAGTGAATTGTAAGCTTGATCTGGCTATGGCCATTCTTCTTCATAAATAAAAATACCCGTTACAGTTAAAAAA